>JAOQGN010199783.1:0-10846 GCA_027564295.1 Himantozoum antarcticum | reverse complement strand
GTGTTTGAGTTTTCAAATATTTCCCTATATACTTGCTGCAAAGCAAATATGCCAATACACCAAAATCGGGTCAAAATGATTGCTTTATGGAAATAAACAAATACTTCTCTATCGTATGTCTATTTTCATTTCATTTAACTACACGAAAACTCAGCATAATATTGTCTAATTTGACTGATTTCTTTTATTCCTATATTTGCACAACACATTTGTTATCGCGCCAACGCACAGTGACCAGTAACTAAGAAGGTTTCTGCTGGTTTTTTTTGATGACATCAGGTAGTTAGCATAGCACCCTTCCTTTTGTATGAAGAAGCTGCTAATTTCCGCCAGTATATCTTAATATAAGCTTATTAAACAGGTACGATGATTATTAAATTAATAGACTTTACATTTATATGGCTATAATTGAATTGAAATCTGAATGCTTTGAGACGTGCAATATTATTTTATTAAAATAAGTAAAGTAGAAATCAGGATGGAGATTAAACCCCCACCCTTCAAACGAGCCCAGGGGAAACCCCACAAAAGACGGTAACTGTAAGTAATTGGCGAATTTTCCTAGTACTTACTACAATTTAACACAATTTACCTCCAATTTTATTGAGGTAATTACCAATATGTTTTAGAAAATTAGAGTAAGTTGAAGTAAATTGCTTCAGTAACTATTAAGAAGTTGTGATAAGTGAAGTGAGATTGCGTTAAAAAGATGGAATTACTGTTAGTTTTGAGGAAAAATTAATTTATAGCTACTTACTAATAATTAATGGTAATTCCTAGCAAGTATGAATAATTGTTTTGCTAGTAATTCCTCATAATTACTGCCTAACTGAAGAATTGTCAGTAAATTTTAAGTAAAAGTTGGTAAATACGTTGAGAAATGTTGATAATTACTGGTAAGTACTAAAACTTACTAAAACTGTTCCTAGGAATTAACCACAGGGGGGAAATGTGCATCAACCGATATTAATTATATAACCCCTTGGGAAAGGGGCGTAGCTGCACTGATCATATATTCACTGTCAGAAATGTGTTTGAGCAGCGTCATGTTCTCGTATTATTGTCATCCTAAAGATAATGTGCCTTGGGTCTCCACCTGTAGATATTGTAACAGCAGCTGGTGGAAAGTATCACGTTACTCTACCAAAGAGCCCGTCCGGTGACCTCTATGTAATATCATGTGATGAAGATGTCAATGTCTACAGACGGTTGCTGGCCAGTGGGTACCAGGTGGTCAACAAAGAGTTTCTACTCACTGGTATCCTCAGACAGAAATTAGAACCATCCATGTTTAAATTTAAATAAATATTAAATAAGGTAAAGTTCCTTTTTATTTCGGTCACCTTGAAATAGCTTATTTGAGGTCACCTTGAAATAGCTTATTTGAGGTCACCTTGAATTAGCTTATTTGAGGTCACCTTGAATTAGCTTATTTTAGGTCACCTTGAATTAGCTTATTTGAGGTCACTTTGAATTAGCTTATTTGAGGTCACCTTGAATTAGCTTTTTTGAGGTCACCTTGAATTAGCTTGTTTGAGGTCACCTTGAATTAGCTTATTTGAGGGTGGAGGTTTCGCCTCTTGTAGCGATATTCGTAGACACGGTAATCAAATTGAAAAGGAATGTTACCTTAAATAAATATGCAATATTTACTTCCATGATGTCATGCTTGCAAGTGCTCCGTAGCTAATTCTAAATCTGTCACTTACAGAATGACCGTGTTGTTGCCAATTTGATGCTAGTCAACATTTTATTTAAGGGAGGCCAAATAATTTTCAGATAAATGTAATTGCTTTATGCGGTGCAGTCTATAGCCGTTGTTGGCCGTATTGCTATAAATTCTACCATTACTCCATAATATTCTTTGCTCCCCAATCAGGTGGCTCTAAATTGGGAGTTGTCAGCTCACTTCCGATGTAGTACACATTTGACATACAAAGTTATGCGCTAAATATCAATGTACAAACAAAATTTGTATAATATTTCTTTCATCCGTAAGATTTATGTTTGGGATGATGCGTTTGGCATATGCTAATAATAGTATTGTGGGCTCTAAAGAATTTTTACTAATATTAGTAGAAAATATGTGTACTTTATTACATGCATTATCCTTCAAAACCAATACTGTTCTGATACTTTAAAGTTCTGCATTTTGGAAATTGAGATATATTTGAACTCTCTGGTGTTTTTTTTTGGTGTTAGCTCGTGTCAAGTGTCTGAAAGGATTGCTGCCGTTTATTTTACATAATTACTACACGTAGAATAGAAATGAAATATGAAAATGACATGTATAGTATTGTTTTGAAATGAAAATCAACATTGTTGTGTTATAATAGCTGTGCGCAAACATATTATGTTATATCTCTTTATTTTTCAAATTATGTGTTTTAGAAGCTACCACATTTATGGGTACACTCATTTTAACTCGTCTATAAATAAATATATTACTTCTACAAATAATAATGACTCGTCCGTATTAGAGGCAGCTGTAGTCAACTTCTAGCGGCTACACAATTTCAGCTAGTTATAAAAAAGCAGGCTGTAGAGTTGTGATCTCATGATAGTGCCAATCTATGTCTTCTAATTCTAAATGAAAATATGTTAAAACGTTCCATTAATACCACCCTGCGTATTATAACGATGATGGACCTTTTGTGCATTTCCCAAATGGATACCAAGCATCTTAGAAGCTTTATTTAACACCTCTTAATGCGTTATGCCTTCCACTACTATATAGCTGGCAGTGTTGTATAGTAATTCACTAATAGTACTAGTGTAGTTGTAAAGCAGTTGCCACACTTTCCTGAGTTTCTCACCTGACCTGACTCAGGTAGCCCACTCAGGTCAGGTGGTCAAGCCACACACGCCTGACCAAGCCAATTCTATGGATATGCAACTACATAGCTATATACTTGTCATTTGATGATTTACTTGCTTGATTGCTTATGAGGCACCTAGTGCAAGCAGCAAATGACTGGCCAATGGCTAGCAGACTGACCAATGGTGTGCCACCTGAGTTACAACCCTACCTATCATTTATAACACCACCTGAGTGGCAGGTGGCAACCAACTTACTGTCTACCTGTCGTAGGTGGCCGACACCTGACCAGTCGGGTGAGAAACTCGGGCAAGTGTGGCAACTGCTTAACACTACACAGGAGGTGTCTTTGATCCACCCCAGGCTTTCAATGGGTAGTCTCACTGAGTCCTACTGGCCAGACCAGACAACACACTGAATGGTTATCTTGCATGTGTTTGCAGTTCCCTTAGTTTTGCATGTGAGAGGTTCTCGCATTTTTCCAGTTTCACATACGACACATTCTACAGCTTCCCAGCTATAATTGCGGAAGGTAAAACTTCAATCCGCGACAATAATTTTTTGGTTGTCTTAGAGAGAATTGTTGTAATATTGTTTGTCTTGCCAATTCAACGCATATATAGCGCATCACTGTGTTGGCCATGATAGAAATGCTTGTCATTGTAACACATTACTCATTATATCCCGAGAAAATAACTCCAACCATGACGGTGCTATGATGGAAGTACATGTAGCTAAAGCGATATTGCTAGTTTTTAATTACTTTTATTTAATACACCACTGTGAATAATTATTCCTTGATAACATAAATATTTTTGATCTCCATTATCAAATTGTACGACACTGTATTCATATACTACACACATTAATTGTTTAACCAGTGCAAACATATAGTTTAGTGAAGCTAATATTATGTTATAATATATTATATTTCTGATTTTGTGTAAATACTGATCGGTAGGGTTTTATAGGCTAACCAATAGCAAGAGGCCTTATGAATGACCTAATTATGTACAATGCTAATTATATGAATTCATAATTAAAACTTGTTTTTCAGACTTCCAGCCTATTTCATGATTCTAAATGTGGGTGCAGTTGTTATACCTAATAGAGTACTAAATGATATCTCGCTGTAGTGATTCTTTTTATCGAGACTCCAAACCAGCAATTCAATTCAATTGGGCTATGTTATGGCGTAAACGTTATCATTTCATCTGTCAAAGATAAACCCTACTGATTTAGAGTTATCTACACTTAACCTCTAGAAATCTTGCAGCCAAGTGTATGCAACTCCAAATAATAGCTAGCTAATAACAGATGCGTGAGACACAATAATATGCATATAAATAATAAATACTAGATTACAATCAGTAATAACGAAGGTAGGCATAGCACTTAGTCAATATTTCTCTGCAGTAGCTGGCACATTATTTCCTGTGTCACTGATCTAAGAGTTATCTCCCCGTCACTAATTTAAGAGTTATTCCGCTGCAACTAAAATAAGAGTTATTCCCCTCTCACCGATCCATAAGTTATCTCTCATAGGCACATGTAACTCCCACTAATCTAAGAGTTATCTCTCCTGTGCCACTGATCTAAGAGTTATCTCTCCTGTGCCACTAATCTAAGAGTTATCTCTCCTGTGCCACTGATCTAACGGTTATCTCCCTGTATCATTGGTCTAGAAATTATCTCTCCTGTATCACTGATCTAAGAGTTATCCCCCATGTCTCATTGCTACTACAAGAGCTATCTATCTATGTGTTGTACTCCCCCGTGTCACTACCACTGCTAGATGCACTGCTCTCAGTATTGTGGTCTATGTGATGGTGGCTATGGCAAGGGATAACTTCAATAGTTTTTCTAGACATGTAACCTTTAGTCAGATGTCGCTGTTTCATTGATCTAGGTGAACTATCAGCAGACCTGTTACACGATAAGAACCAATCAGCGCTCTACAAAACAGGATAAACAATGATAAGCTATATAGCAATATATCTCGTTAGAGTTTAATGCTGGATGCAACTAGAAGATGATTTCTACAGCAGACTCCAAGTCCTAATATATTATTCGTTATATATATATTCGTTCAGTTAGTATGCATAACACATTTATTTTTCTTATCTTTGGTGAATATTAACGGTTGCTGCTTTGTTGCTCACTTTAAATATAGCCACATGTCATAGGGGACAGTGGAGAATAAAATGTTTCACGATTTGAGGGATTGTTTTGGCATTGTTTTATTACCTTGTCGTTAGCTGAAATGCTTTCAGAAATATACTCTAGATCCATTATTAATCACATACCGCTTATTACTCAAATGGTGCTCCTTCATTGTCACATTCTAATCAGTTTAAAAACTAATCATACACCGCAATGCATACTTTCTGTAAATTGGCTAACGTAATTAATAGCATGGCATATATTTATCATGTCACTCTCATTGGATACAGATTAACTGGCAAAGACCTCCCTCAAACACACGAGAGTTATAGCCCACACCATATGGACTAGTGGTGTGTGGAGGCCCTCATTACACACTACTATTCTAGATAATTCCTAGTCTGTTCTCGGTTCTTTAGCGATGGGAAGGGCAGACGGGCGAGTAGGGGAGGAGAATATATCTGCTTTTCTCTCTCACCAGTTTCTCTCATCACTTACAACCCGAAAATAAGCTAGATAACGCCCACTTGTCTGATAACGCCTGATAGCTAGATATATACAGAACAGGGCAGAAATAGAGTATAAGAAAATCAGAACATTTATGGTGATACTGAAAGCCGGTTGATTAAAGCTTGCATTAGTTCTGGCAGTCAACTAACTTGTGATCATGTAGTCATGCAATGGCTGTATCACGATGTGACTCATTACTGCATAAATGATAGTAATTCTTAGCATACTGCAGAACAGTACATATTACGTACATAATTAATAGCAATATTTAATAAGGTTAATTATTGTTTTATTGCATATAGCGTTACTATCTACTATAATTATTAGTATATTTACAGGCTCGACTCATCCTACTAGGGACTATCCCATAGCTATTTATTCGTATTACAAAACAGGTCGATTATTAGAATATTACACTCTGCGAGCAGCGCAGTTCCCACAGTCTACCCTATTTTATAATAGGTTAGATGTAGCAAATAACTAGCCTTGGCTCCCAGCCTATATCGTATAGCGACCTGCAAAAGAGGGTGCTTATCATCGAGCACCGCCATTTAATCACAATGTGGGGACTCTGGGCTATGTAATAACATTAATGCAAATAGCAAAGAACATTGCAACTGCACTGTCAACATGATATTAATCTCAGCTCTGAGGCGTCATAAACAGCTATAGAATTGGTAGCGTGGCGAATGATCATGATAGTATGCTATGCTATACACCCAAAATAAAACAGCCAAAATATATTCATGTATATTCTGCATTGGAGGAGTGTTGAAAGTTTGCATAACCAATACAATAGTTTTCAACTATTAGTCATAATTATTCCAACAGCATAATTGTGATTTTAAAAGAATTATGAGTAATTTTTTCGTAGAAATAACCCACAATTCTGAGATAACAACGGTTGCAATTTTCAGAGTTTTCCATACATTGGTCACAAACCAAAGTTTTATCATATGTTCTAGTGCATATAATAATATCACTGCTGGTAAAACATATTTGCTAGCAAATCTCTACATACAAATTCTCCAATAATTGACATTCTTACATTGCCTTCAGCATAACTACCAATGATATAGACTGTACTAACCTGCTTTAGCCTATCAAGTTGTCTGATTTTGATGTCATCATATCTGGCAAGGTTAGTGGTTGCTCCTGGTAAGGTGTGCGGATGGGTGCTGTTAACATTGTCTGCCAAATGATTACTGTCTACAAAATTTAGTTTAGCATTGTATATTATCACTATCAGTATTTATATTATGAAATTAAGCTTGGTGAGTGCTGTCGTAACAAAATGCTACGAGCATACATGTATTAATTGTTGAGTTGCTAAAATTCTACTTATTGAGTTGCTAAAAATAAATTATAGACTAAAATCTAGAATTGTTGGTTGCACATTACATTTTGTACCACTTTGCATTCACTTCCCATATGCTCAATAGTTGATCTTTACTAATTTTCTAGATTCTAGAACATACTCAAGTCTGAAGATTAGCGTAACTCAACGCTAAAAATACGCGTCTTGAATCCCAAGTACCCCATAGTCATAGTATAAACAAAGGTATAAAAATAAATTATCGAGTATTCAATAGTAGCGTACATAGCTAATAAGAAGACAACTCCACCTTTCAACATACATAATTATCTGATATTAATAGACTATAATTGATAGTATCTTAAATGATGTTAAATATCAGAAATAATAGTAATATAAACATACCCTGGATTGTATGTAGAGTGCCATGGTCTGAGTGGCATATATCGTTGTAGAGATCTGTGTGTGATGTTATTTTGGAGAAGAACTGCAAGTTCTCTTCGCCAAATAGCAAAGGGCATGTGAAGTTTTCTATTATTAGCTCCATTACTTTGGCAGCATTTTTCACCAATCGTGGGTCACTAGTGGTATTCCTGAAAGAACAAACAATAACATAATATTTTTGTAATAACCTGAGTTTCAAACATTTTAAGAAATTCAAAGTTTGGCGGGAAGTAAATTCCAGATTTCAATCCAACTTTTAGGCCTCTCCCATTTAGTATGTACAATTTTAAGCATTGAAATCATGAAATGAAATGTGCATCTGATTCACACTGGCAGAAATTGAGTAGCAATTTGATTTAAAATAATTGCTTATTCATATTGAAAATAATTTAGATTAGAAGCAATAAGTACAGTTATAAATCATCATAAACATCTGGGATAATTTGTCTTTTTGCCTTGTACTATTCTTCTTCTTTATTCTTGTTCTTTTCCTCGAATTATCCACATAAATATTGTTCTTTGTGATCATATTTTGGTGAAAATAAAAAAAAACAAAAAAAACAAATATATGTTATATAGTTGCAGCGTTGGACCAATATTTGGCAACTACAGAGGTATAAAATTGCTTATTGTGCAAAGATTACTATTTGCTAGCGATGTGTTAAATTTTGTATTCATTATTTATTTAGACATAATTCTTTCCCAAGTACATTATGTGCATTTCTAGTAGCTGCTAAATGATAAATACTTATTAACTATCATAAAAATTTTAATAGCTGAAGAGAATGCAAAGTTGTAGTTAATTTTTTAAGATTATAAAGGCAATTTAGAGTACTTGCGGATGTTACAAGAATATGCATTTTCTAGATTCAAACATTTTAAACCTAATAAGTCACAGAAAGATTATTTTATTCAGGCTCTGATACAGCCTATTTTAACTTACAATATTGAACTATGGTTCAAAAATGCCACAAATGAACAAAGAGAGAAATTGATGAAACCTTTTTTACGAAATGAGTTTTTATTTGATGTTAATTTTTATGTAGAGAACCAAGTGTCCAAAACTGCTTACAATTTTATAGCTGATACAAACCACATTTTAAATGGTTGCGATGAGTATTTTCGCAACCTTTATAGGATGCCCAGAGTGAGGACTAAACGATTTTTAACTAGGTTTTTACCTTTTAGTATTCAGATTTTAAATGGGTCAACTGGTACATTAGATTATTTTTTAGAGCTGTGAGAATTGTAATTTGTTGATGACATTATTACCAAATAAACAACATTACATTTCATTCCACGTAATCGCAAACTTCTCGGCAAGGGATTTTTATCCGTTCGATCCGTTGACAGTCCACTATCCGCAAGAGTATTTTTAAATGCTCTCCAGTTAGAACAATTTGTGGCAATATTTTGCTTATGACTATCTCCACCAACTGCATCGATAATGAGTTGAGTTGAATGTGAACGGGAAAATATATTTTACCCTTTGTAATGGTACCTATTTCACTATCCACCTCAAATACGCGTGTCTCCAATTTTTTTATGAATGTCTCTCCTTGTCTACGATATTTGGGTGGAAGAATAAACAAATGCATTTCGATCTGTTCAGGTTTGGTAAGACTGACAAGAGGAATCTCATCTTCGTCTTCTTTGCTAATGATGGATTGTGTTGTGAAAGGAGATGTGTTCGCATTATTCTGAATAATTTTTCTCATTTTTACCACATCACGAATAGGTAATTGTGTAGGTTTATGCCTGTTTGCAGTTGTGCTCGCTGCTCCTCGATAGTTAGCCAGATCGTCAATATATGCAAAGTGCAATTGAGAGTGGGCAAGTACCTTGTCAGCATCCGACATAAATGGGTTGTCATCAATCTTCTCCATATCTCTCCTGGTTTGAATCAGAGGAATAGACGAAGGTTTTGCAAATAGTGATGGTCGTGCTGAAGAAACTTTGCTGTGCTCTGTGGAAGTTAACCATCTGTTGTACATGTCTTCGTCCACCAAGATATATTTTTTTGCAAACTTCATTGTCCAACACTAAGTAGTCCTCCAAATAGTGATAAGCGAGGTTTCATGAGATGGAGTAGAAAACCTCCCATTTGAAGAATCCTTTTCCTTTTGTTGATAAGTGTTTCGCTCAACACCAACTTGTTTATGTCTGCTCGATGTTGTCGTAGCACATTATACCTTCTTTCCAAATCAGTAGTTGCAAATGTTGTGGCTAATTTTTGAAAACCATGGCAACTTTGACAGCATAGAAGTATTTGTTAACGTGCAGTTTGCCTGTATGTTTGCGTTTGGACGTGTTGTGTTGGTATTGCCAGGTCTAGGCAGAATTGTGTACATTGGAGCCGACTGGAGCTGATCCTCGACGACTTTGAAATAGAATGATATCTGCTCACTAAATGAGTGTTGTGATGGCACAGGACAATACAAATGCTGTTATATCAGAACAGCATACCGATAGAGGTCTCATACATTTGGAAACGTGAAGTACATGCATAAACTATAGCATTTCTAACATGACAGCTGGACAGTTTTTATGTATAAAATAGCAAGAAAGTGTAAATAAACGGCATTTTCGGACATGTACAAAAATGATATATTTTTGCATTTTCTTACCTTGCAAGGTGAACATTCTGGAACAGCCATTCAAAATCAATGCACTTGATATTAAAATATTTTCAATAAGGTAATTCAAAGTAATAAATTTTCAGAGACAAGTTAAAATTACATCTAGTTTTCCATTCTGTGAGCAAGAAAATGTACTACTATTACTACCAAGTCATCCGAATACCGCTATCCGAATACTGCCATCCGAATACCGCCATCCGAATACCGCCATCCGAAAACGTAACAGAAATGTGTTAAGTTGTGTAGCTGTGACTTTTTGCAGCATCATTCATTTTCATTTTTCCTTTGTTAATAGGTTAATACATTACAATGAAATAGGCACTTTTATAGCAATTGAGCACTCTTGGTTCACTTTTCTCTCCTTTCCAAATGAAAATGCGCTATTTCCGAAAATAGCAAATAGGATACAGTTTGATCATATTTCATATTGAATCTAAAGTACAATCAGTACCTAACTAATCATATTTTATATGAAATACATGTACATGAATTTCTGTGATTTGAGATAATTATAAATCACAGTTATTACATGATACTATAATCTCTTTTCATTTGATGTTTAGAATTCGTGGAAACCCATTAGCAAAGGTTTACAAATTAATAAGGAGTTGTATATTACCCCGTGTTACAATTAATGATGTGGTAGGGCAACTCCTGTGTTGCCCTACCACATAAATTATGTTATAATCAATTATTATGAGTCTGCTGTGATATTTCAGAATGAGAACAAGAAGTGAATATTTAGAGAGACAGGAACAAGAGATCAGTGAGGATGTGGAGAGGTTGAAAAACGACACCATAGATCTACCAATACTGCTAAATCATGGATCAATCATATTCAAAGTTTGTAACTTTACTCTGGTAAACTTAACTTGCCTGGTAAACAGCTTGATTTTCTCTCAATAGTAAAGTCTAAGACGAAATATATAATATGGTAATGGTTTTTATGCACTAAAC
>JAOQGN010199782.1:0-17530 GCA_027564295.1 Himantozoum antarcticum | reverse complement strand
CCCCTATTTCTCTGACCAGCCCCAGTGGCACTTCAATACTATGACTTGTATTAACACCAATTTTTGATTTTGCTATAACTTCCTTCAGATTAAAACAACACCAATAATTTAAAAATTCAGGTTGAAAAGCCGAAAATAATGATGCAAAATTTGAAAGATTGCGGATATATATTGCCTGCTAGTTCCTAGCATCCCTTTCACCAAATATTTTGCAATTTGACTGTTGCATAATGCAGCTGTTGTTTCCAGCCAACAAGTGAATGACTGCAAATATCATACCTGTAGGTCTCGGCATAGAAACCTGTTTTTGGACTTGCATGGGGAAACCTTCATTTGTAGCTGCAGTTCGTTAAAAATGAAGTTAACAAACTCGGTATTCAGTGTATACTCATATTTGAAAGTCAAAAGGGGTTTGGGGTTTCATGATTCTCTAACAGATGTGATTTTCCTATATTCTGCGTCAGGATGTATGATCATTGGTGTAGCGTACTATAAAATAATGACAATAAAAGGCATCATGTAGTCATAGGGATAGAAACATTAGAATTACATTTAGTACGGTATAATTCATCATCTTTTAATAAAATAAATATTTACTTTACCTGTAGCGGCTAGATTTTGGCGCAAGTTATGAAACAAAATTATGATAAGGTGTCCTATAGGAAATACTGAACAGCCATTGCATTTATTAGTTTAATTTCCAAAGTAAACAGAATTGGTAATCGTCACAACTCTAATTACAATTGCACCAATATGTGCAATTAAAGTAATTGTATCATCGAATTGTGGATGTTAGTAACATAAATTTAATTTTATTCCATCCATTAACATTACCCCATTAATGCTGTCAACATTGGCCATTGCTTTCTACGTCATCTTCGACGTGCCCTTGTCCTAAAGACCTAAACCATCCTGTAGCCATTGAAATAAAGGTATATCATAATTATTAAGTAGCATAAAAAAGTAGAGCCACTAAATTCAAGTACCTGACCAATAACCTGTCACAAAAAACATAATAATACCTAGCAGTAGTGTACATTACAACCAAATTAAAGATAGTTAATATTTCATCCAATTACAGGATAGTATTTAATAATATCTCATGGTATGCTCTGAAGCTCCGCACCCCAAATGCCAACATCTTGCGATCGCAAAAATACGTTATTAGTGGTCTTAGTGGAGGATATAACAAAATGATAATCGGCTATCAATGTTAGACCTGATTGCCCTTAAATAGCTGGATTCCAACAATGTTTTAATAGTTGGCAACTTTTACGACATGTATAATTTACTTTCACATTACTTATGATACTCTTAGCTATGATGGTCTTAGCACCTTCAACAGTATCATAGGTTTATAGGAATGGAATATAAGGCCACACTCAGTTAATTGTTAGGTCTGTGTCCACATTTTTCACCTACACATGGGAGTGAGTGAGGTGTTTGATTTTACCATTTTTTATTTTATGGAGTAGAAAAGTCAAGTGAGGGAAGACAAAATTTAATTTTTAAAAATATGTTGTGCCACACGTGAGCGGGAAGTGATTTTAATTTTGTCCAAAAAATTTCGAATTTGGGGAGTGGTAGTATTTTTTAATATTGATCATGCAAAAATGTATGTTTTTTTAATAAAAAATACTATAAAATTGTGAAAAATATATGTGAATGCAAGTAAAAAGTCATTTTCTGGCTAGATTTACAAAGTTTGTGTTGGAAGCCTGTGCATGCTGATAATAAAATTGTATACTGGCTCAGTCACAGCGGGTTGTGATCTAATACACAGGGAGCGAGTGAGCATTTTGATTTTTGCATTTACTAGTGTATGTAACAGGCGTGAGTGAGGATTTTGATTTTATGGGCCTTTAAAATAGCATGAGTGAGTGGACACAGACCTAACAATTTACTGAGTGTGGCCTAACTAGGCATCTCTGAATTATTGATCATATAAAGAGTCAACAGCAGGGGAGAAAATATAGCAAGGAGCATGCAAGGTTTGGAAGTTATGCTAAATTGTAATTAGTGGACGAATCACATAGCAAGAAATTTCTAAATCAGCCAATCACGGAAGAGCTTTACAAATTACAACAAGATAAATACCAACCAAAATTATAAATTCATAGAAATCTATTCAGTGTGGCGACGTAAAAGTTTAGAAAGAGAAAGAAGATCAGTGTTACATCCAACATCCAATTTGTAAAAGCTAATTGAGAGAGAATGCAGCATCAAATTCAAGAGAAAACATCATTTTTGATTAGAGATATTCTAAATTTACCGTCTCACCAGCGCACAACAACAGAGGAGCAAATAAGACTTTTGGCATCCGAGTACATGATGAAACCTACTCCAATCAAGCTGGACACATTTCCAATCAAGCTGGATACATTTCCAAGATTTCCTGCCGAACTCTTACTATTAAGAGAAGGTAAGTCATTGTATTTGCTGCTTTCAGTGTTGTACTCGTATGCTGTTATTATAATAATTTTAAAGCTTTCACAGATAACCTTGTAGAGCCATAGGCTTAGTTAGGCCGTTGCTTTTTATTCCGTTTTATTAGTTTGTGTTTCTTTCATGATCATTACCTGTGTCGTGTCACATTGCACCAGTATACCCCATAAATCTGACGGAAATAAACTTTACTGTATATTCTACAGTTCCACACCAACTAACAATGCTTTGGAAACGGATGCTTTGTAGGTGAAGTTTAGATGATTTACTGTTACATGTACTGTTACATGTACTGTTACATGTACTGTTAATGCATTAATTGTTACATTGTTACATTATTGCATTGTTACATTATTACTTACTGTAAAAAAGCAAATAAAATCACTAAAAGGTGTGATCACTTGGTGAAATATTTCAATGTTCTGTATTCAACTTTAGACTGTTCACAACAATAATATTAGAGATGGTGTTTCGCTGTTTTGATGTTGTTAACATTTGGGAGTATTATATATAAAATAAACCTATTTTATTGACAATTTAGATCGGACAATGCAATATGCATGAGCATAGAGCATTTGGACACTAGTGGAAAAGTCATATTTGATCATATACATGTATATTAATATAACAATATTATATAAGATATAATAAAATAATATATTATAATATTATTATTATTATTACATATTATTACATATATTTGATATATAATATACACTTGTATAGGGCACAGTCGGTTTCTAGTCACTAGTTTGAGCTTTTGGTAGTGGGGAGGATAAAATAGAATGAAAGAGATTTGAAATGAAATGAAATGAATGAATGAAATGACATGATTTGAATGAAATGGCACTCACTCATTCTTTCATTAATCTCACCCACCCACCCTCAGGGTACTAACTAGTGAACAGAGGCCGCCTGTTGTATAAGGTGCAATATCAGGAAAGTGCTCGATAAAATTTGTCAATAAAATTATAGAGCTTTTCTTAGAGTATTTAGTGATTTAGAGTTATCAGAGAGACCAAGAGTATTTAGTGAAACATTTACACAAAGAGTGCCTCTGTGCCTGAAACTATTTAGTAGTGAAATGTTGTGACTCAAAAAATTTTAGCGGCTCATTTTAATATAATAAATTTTTATAATCCGTATATCTTTTAAACTTTTTACTTAAAAGTTAAACTTAATTAAAACTTACTGTTTGTAACCTTATCAATTTTCCATTTTTGTCCACTGATGAAATCTAGAATAGTGAAATTACTCTCAGAAACTGTCTACAATTGCTTTTCATCTCATTCTCAAGTCTTATATAAACTTCTAAATGCGTATTTATAATGTTTTAGCAAGAATACAATATAGCAATTGGTAGGCAAAAATTTAATCATTTTTAAATTGATCAAAGTAATATTTAGTGCTGGAGTGAAATATATTAAACAGAAATTATGAATAATTTTCACATTGTGACCAAGAAAACTTTTTACTTATTTTCAGTGGTGAATTATTGGCAGACGGTTCTTATTGCTGGAACGTAAATGCATGTAGGTCTACGTTACAGTGTTATGCTGTAAATCTATTTATATAAAGAACAGTTTACTTTTCATTTTAATCCTGTAATTGCTCTAATAATATAGTAACTTGTATTGCAATGCAACGTTGGTGCCACTTTGTGCACCTCCACACAGCTTTATTATAGCTTGATTGAGATAAATACATGACGAAAACAAACAAATAATTATTGTATCGGAGAAATTCAAGTGACAGACGCAGGTTATCCCTGCTCGTGTTCCATTTAAATTATACCTACCACACCCTTCCGCCATTCGTTTGATATGCTATGCTAATTTGAAAATTGACAAATTAATCAATAGTTGTAATAGTAATTATTGGTTATTAACTTAACATAATCACAGTATCATTCAGCCATAACCCTATTAAGTATTAGACATTATCTGTAGGCATAAAACTTATATACTATGAACAGACTCATCTCTGATTAGCATAACCATTTATTATAATTATACTATTGTAACAAGCTTTCTATATCTGTATAAATACATACCTCATCTTGCTGTCGAAATTCATGTAAAAATTAACCATAAAAGAGCAAAACAATTATTAGAGTTTCTGTACAAATGACAATAAATCATGATCAGTAGCTATTTGCCATCAATATATACTCTATTCTATAATGATTTTTTTTCCATTAGGAAGAATAATTGGCTTCTAATATTAATAGACATTCCAGAGAAAAATACTTTGATAGAACATGTTATGTTTTAATTATAACAAAAAGGGAAATGGTGCCAGCCACATTAGAGAAAATTTGTCACCCTTTTCACCATCGGCTATCTTTTCATGTGCGGTGCAAATATTTATTAACTTCTTTATTGCAGGATTTGCCAAACACTGCAATGCTGCCACTGCCAGCGAGTTGCTGCACAAAGACAACGTATCATCTATATTTTATTCCAACTCCAATCGCCATCAACAGCAATCGTCATCCTCACTGAGTGAAGCTGAGCAGCTAGAATCTGACAAACTTGCATCCGCTCTTTCTAAGTGCCGGAGGTCCAGAACGGTGTTCACTGAGCTACAACTACTGGGTCTTGAGAAAAAGTTTGAAAACAATAAATACCTGTCTACTGCTGAGAGGACAGAACTGGCCAACCACCTTCATCTCACACAACTACAAGTCAAAACCTGGTACCAGAATAGAAGAATGAAATGGAAAAAACATGTATGTATTAATCAATAACTCATTTAATATAATTGTTAATTGTAGAAAACATGTTTTGGGTAGTTTAGATACATTATTCTCCACAATTTCCAAACATATTCCAGAAAAAATTGGGCTAATCACGGCAGCCATAACAGTCAATCACAGTCAGTAGAAAGAATATAAAGACAAAGAAGATGATTACCTCAGTTCGAGAGGCAAATGGCATAAATTTGTTGACTAAATTAAAATAAACACAGCATATGAAAGGGTCAGCATCAAAACAAGTCACTTATTTGTAGAGTGAAAATGGTCTTTGAAAAACCAATCTTTCTATTTTAGAAACAATTAGTGAGTATGATTTTCAAGTGCAAATCTATTTTTAGGATGTTTAAGAGGCTAATGGTTTTCATGTGTTGTGAATATATGGCCTTAGTTAGGCTCTGGTTAGTCCCTGGTTAGGCCTAGTTAGCCAAACTGTGGTATGTCACAAGTAATATCACTTTTACAATTGTATACATGTGGCCTCACAAGGGCCTCATAAGTAGCCCCACAGTCCTTTTAGTAAAGTAGGTAATAATGTTACAGCCAGTTGATGTAAATTAGTGCACAACAAAATTGTTTGTTCATATTAATAGTCAATTTAAGAACACAGAAATTGTGACATATAACCTCAAAGTTAGAGGAAACCTGTTGGCACTCAATGGACAAAATCCTTCCTCCTTTGGTTGGTGCAGTTATTGGCTAAACAATCTGCAAATCATTAGGGTGTGCCACCAATTCATAATCTGTGAGCTTATGAGTGCCGCATACTATTTTTACAGTGACAAGTTGTGTGAAATATCTGAAGTTAATTATTAATATGTCCATATAGTGCATTTGGAAACAATTTTCTAAAATTGAATTTGATCAAGTAACTTTTTTATCACGATTCTACGAAGCTTTTTTAATGAAATTATAGAGCATATCCATAATTAAAGATAATTTTGTAGCCACATATACTCTATCTCGTAATGCTTGATGTCATGTTAGATTCTTTTAAAGCATCTCCAAAATATTTATTGTATGTCAGGTTAACTTTTATGGTTTGCAGTAATGAATAATTTAATGATTATATTACTTCGAAATACAGAAGTAATTACTGTCTTAATCCTAAATTTTATTTTTGAGGTTTCCAGTGATTGACAGTTATGCATCTGAGTGATTGATGGTTCTGTGCATCTTTTGTTAGCTTTTATAGTGAGATAAGTTGCTTAAACCAGATTATTGCATGTCAAAAATCATTTTGCATAACTAAAAAATTTTGGTGCAATTAATTCACACCTGTTTGATTTTTTCATAGCCCATGCAATTCCTCCTTGACTACAAACCGAGTGATAGTGAAAACACCTCGAACTCATCACTATTTATTAAAATTCTACTAAGTTCACATTTGCCAAATGCACTTGAGATAGCAGTAGAATCCAGTGCAATAAATGGTTGAAGATTGTTCAGAAAATCATTATAGTATCAGCACAACAACTATTACAGCAATTGGAGGTGAATAGGTGCTCAGACTGCAGTTCATGTGTAATATTAGCATTACTCATGTGGGGCCAGCATGTCATATGGACTGCAAATGGTCAATGTTCACACTTTTTATACATAAGCATGTCTGCGTGCCACAAAAATGCACTGTTGTTATGTCATTAATTTTTTAATTAAACAGTAGAATCAGTATTTACTGTTCATAATTAAATTTGGCTCCATGAAGTGTACCAAAATCCCTGACATTTCACAAAGGAGGGAAATACTGTATAAGCACATTATTTTCATGTGGTTAAATGGAATCACACAAATAACTAGTTAATATCTTAAAAGGACTATTACTAAATAAGACTATTACTTAAAAGGGCTATATCTAAATTATAATATAAATAACCTAGCTGGAAATCCTCAGCAAATTGGATAGTGGTCAATATAATTTATTCATAAAATTTACAATTACAAACTGGATAGAGGTCACAATTATAGTCACTGATAAATTTAATGTTCAACAGAACAGAAACATAATCAATAAATAAGCTGGTTTTTCATTTCCGTTATGGCTTTATAGGCTCAGGGTATTGTATAATAATATACATTAAATAGTTTGTGCTTCACTTCCAGTTACTCGCTTACCAATTGCTGTATTACATTATTACATAGAATTCTCTAACAACATGGAAGCAATTAATGAACAAAGTGTGCCAATCCATCATTGCATCTCATTTAGCAGATCCTCCGTTTTAAACTCAACAGGTGACCAGGATAATTGAACTAAAATATTATTATTTCAGTACTAATTAATTATACCCCAATTTTATTAATTTACATCAGTCAGTGTGCAGCTTGAATTCATCACCAGATGGAATGGATGTCTGGTTAAATATTACATACAGTCATGCAGTATGCAATTGTGTAACAAAAATAATATGTTTATTTATATTAATATAATCTCATAATACTTGTATTGATCGATATCATCAATAATAACAACAGGGCAGTACATATCAGATATGGCTGTCTATTGAATAGACTGATTGCAAACAATATTCTCCAGTTGCTCCCAGATAAAGATGCAAACATATTTACATGTTGCTAAAATACTTGGTTTAGCTTAACTGTGAATAACAATGACATTTAGAAAAATGGTTTCTGAGATGAAATTAATGCCCTAACCAGGCTACACCGCGGTAACGCTCAAAAAAGAAAAACTAAGAAAAAATATGTCAGCTACAATATCTAGAAGTGCAATCCCCAACGCGTTCCAATATCGTAATGAGTCTAAACTTCTCCTGGATAGATCAGAAACAAATAGCCACTAAGCAAATCATTAGCGGCCCCTTTGAAATTTTTTGATAAAACTCTGACATGCGACTTCATTGACCAGATAATGAACTCCTTCAGTTGGAAAATATCAGCAATGTCTGCCAATAGCAATGAACAATTTTCCAAACTAAAAGTGATTTTTTTGAAAACTCTTGATGGACGTAATGAGGGACTATTATAATACTCTGAAAAAATAGTGACACACTTGTACAGTTGATGTGGTAGGAAGTCCACATATCAACAACCAACTTGTGGACATGACGTTGCCGCTTGCCAATTAATAAATAAGATGTATCAGGATTAATTTAGCTTCCATAATAACACTGTGAAAACATTCAGTGAATAGTAACAAACATGAGGTAATTTATATCCTATTAATGATATAAAATTGAATTTAATTGTTAAGTGTGTGGTGAATGCCTAAAGATTAAAATGCTTCCCAACTTTTGCATATCCCCATATAAATGCCGTAGAAAACTGTGGGAACTTTTTAGATGGAAATTAAGCAAGTTTGTGAGATCGCTAAAGCTTAATTAGAAATTAATATTATTGTACTACTTGCCTATAGTTTCATTAGACTAACATATTCATTATTTCTATGGCATTTATGAATGACAAATTGAAGTCAAGTCACAAAAATTAATAAACACTGTTTTGGTTTTTACAGGTGTTGATGAGTGGGGCTACTGAATGCCCAACTAAACCAAAAGGGAGGCCCAGGAAGAACTCTTACTATCCAAGCAGCAATATTATCACCACACCCAAAAGTGAGGTGATGAATCCACTTTTGTCACCAGTTACTTTGGGTAGCAGGCAGAGTTCTGATGAAGATAGTATGGACCATGAAGACTCTGATCATTGGAATAGTTATGACAATACTTCAGATGACCAATTACATGTTCGTCATACAGACTCGCACTCGTCACATCATGATATGTACGACAGACCAGAGAGCCCGCCAATTTCAGTTACTGATTGAAATTCTACATCGTTTGGTGCAATTTTCACTGTTGAACAGGATTTGCACAAATAATGACCCCGGTTTTTCAGAAATTGTACAGTGTTACCTATTAGCATGTATAATATTTATCATCAGTCAGTCTCAAGTTTGACTTTGGTGAGGTGACGCAGTGTTTTGCCAACTCGTACTCCAAGTGCAGTTGGCAGAACAATTTAGACTTTTTTTAGAGCTTTACCAACAGTTGTAAAGATCGTAATGCGTTACACTCATTTTCAGTCCACTATTCTTATACTAGTATGCATAAAACATAATTATTATAAGTTAATAACTTTCTCTCATATCTCAGGTGTTAATTTTATAAAATTGTAATATCATATAATCTTGATGGATTATCTACGTGTTCATTTCCTTTTGATAAATGGGAGTAATTTCGTGGCATCCATTAGTATTGTTCAAATTAAAATATTACCATGTTGTACAAGCAATAAATAATGAAAAGAATACAACAAATCATTTAAATGCTAGCATTATATTTTTATTACATTTAATTCTACTACTTAGTGGAATAGCGAAATACAGCTGAATGACTCATCACGCGATAGTATCGGGGTGAGGTAAAGAACACACAACTATACTTAAATATAATTACTATCATAATGTTGTGTCAAAACAAACTGGATCAGTTAATATTGATGTGACCTTAGGTAATAAATAAACATTTAAGTTTCATATTGATCAATGGAATTTATATTTACAAAATGATAAAGCATAAATCTTTTAGCTGCAGAATATAATTACAAAATTAACATAATATATACACTGATAGTAGAAAAAGATGATAATTGTTAACCAAGCTTCAAACATTGCCAATAATATCTGATCCTATTGCCCGCTTGCAGCCAGGCACTGTAAAAGTCAGACTGTATCATATTCATGAACAACAACCTGCAAGATACATTTCCAGCACTACCGTATAGTAAATGTACAATAATATGCAATGTCTTAATGTTTTTACAAACTTTTTACAGTAAATGGTTGCCATAGTTATGCTTGCATTACAGCAATGATGGGTATGCTCCAGAATGAGGTACACACCCATTATTTGTAACATTATCAAATTAATGCAGTATGGCATACTGTATTATATCAAATATAATATACTGCAAACGAAAACAACTACAGATCAGATTTGTAATCATGTTGGGTGGGAATAATTCTGGGCAGTGCTTTCAGTGCTCCTCCAATGTACTCTGTCAATATATTACAATGATATTGACCAGAGAGTGACGGCGTGATACAATGAGCCACGATTGTGTACGCAGAATAACATCACTCATGGCTATTTATCGCTATATTTTAAAGTCAGCAGCGTGATTGGTTGACAAACGGCCTTGCCAAAGCTATTTGGAGCCTCATGAGAGGTTATAGCGCCCCTCTCTCTCGCTCTCTGTCTCTCGAGCAGCAGAATGATGCCTGACTGCGTTCAGTGGCACGGAGGTAGTCCTAAACGCTTGGACCTAGCACGAGACATGAGTCATTCAGTGGCACGGAGGTAGTCCTAAACGCTTGGACCCAGCACGAGACATGAGTGCTGGGTCCAAGCATTGATATTCCACAGGTTTAGTGCTGTAACTCAACTAGAACCATAACCAGATATAAGAATCATGTAAATGAACCTCCAGCAATATATCATGAGCTGGAGAATCTCTGTATTTGCAAACTGTTACATGGCAACGGATACGCAATCTAGGAAAGTGGCACATAGTTGCCCTGTCAGCGATTCTTTCCCTTTGGTTTAGCCCTTGCCCCAGCTGCCCTGGACTTATCTTGGCTGGCAGGTTTTCTCGATGATAGCAATGGATGAATCTCTACAAAGTAGACAACAACTTAATTAGTAGCGCTACAACATTTATAATGTATACTAGAAAACATGTGGGACATCACACTAGCTTATACTAGGCTATTTAGTATCTCTATTGCTACCAGTGATAACTGAAAATCATATAAAATAAGCAGTCACTGAATTTATTAAAATATATAAAAATATTACTAATTATTCCAATTACTAGTCACTACAAAATATTTTATGCAATAAAAGACATGAGGATGAAGTAGTGAGTAGAAGTGTGTGCGTGTGCTTGGGCATAAAACCTAGTGAATGTCTGAGTAAGATGAGGTAGGTGCAAACTTGATCATTTTGGAAATAACCAGAGCACTAGAAAAATAATGCAAACGGGGAAGTTATGTTCTCCTGATAAAATGCAATCACGCCCCAACCCCAAACCCCCAAACTACATCTTAGAAATAAGCTAAGCTTAAAATTTGCATCTTTGCACCTAAGTGGAAAGCAGACAGTGTAGCAATCAAAACCCTGTCCATTACCGATTAACAGCACGAGAAAATCAAATCGGAATTCCAGAGAATACAAAGTTTTTATACCGGTAGGCCTACATATAGTGTATAAAACACTATGTTATTATTGTAAAATCATGTATATACATGCAGTATTTCATACTATTTATTGTATTTATTGTCGTGGTTAGGCGGTTTACTCTTCATTCGTTACAGACAGCATGATCTCAAGAACATACGAATTAAATTCGGCACACAAAAAGACTGACCGTCAGTGGGCGCTCCAGGTAAGCCAATGTCAATGGTCTTGCCCTTCTTTGGAGCTGGAGCTTCAGTTATCGGACTCAGTTGTCGTTTCTCAGGTGTGTTTGCAGGATCAGACTACAATGGGAAGGAAAAAGTGGTTAACAATGAACAATAGATAATTATAACATTATACTTGTGACATCCCATATAATATACACTGTATAGCTGTATACAATATACACGGCAATGCTCTGCATTGTGTAATCACATTGTTTGCAGTTTAGGATTGCGTATCAAAATGTATAACATAAAATAATTATTTATACAGAATGAGTGTTAATTTTATCCACAAAATATTTCGCAAGAGGAGTGTAAAACTGATAATATTAGGTAGTCGAATCTATCGGATATAGTAAATAGAGAAGTGCATAAAATATGATAGAATTACCATAATAGCACTGATCACCTCACACAGTTTAACAATTATTATTAATTATGCCAAAAATTTTGCTGGGGGAAAGGAGGAACACAACTCATTACAAAATTTAGTTGGATTATGCAATAGTGGCAAGACATGTGAACTAGTTCTAAACATGAGACCTGCCTACCAGCTGTTAGGTGTTTTGGAGAAATTGAAATTTAGATGTAATATTATTAAAGACAATAGAATTTAAAATAACAATAGTAATTATACATTAAGCAGTAAAATTACCAGGCTCTGCTGTTGTGCAATTACGTAACATCAAGACGTAGCTATAATAAAGTTGTAGCATACTGTACTATTGTTGCTTATATAATTACTTATTATAGTGACACAATCATATGATGAATAATACCCTTAACCGTAGGAGCCAAAGAAAGGTCATGCAAAAAGTGGAGATATTCTATGTATCATATACATTGTTCATTTTGTACACCAGCGCAAGAGTGTTAGGTAAGGTTAGACAATTTCAAGAATTTGAATTTCGTATAATATGATACAATTTGAATTAACTATAACTATTAAGTTTGGATGCCGGACAATGGACATTGCTGCCTAATACCATCAATACACTACAATATATAGGATACTATCTTGTAGTGTATAAATACCAGGAACTGCAGCTTCTAAATTGCTACAATTTACATTATTATATAATTATTATACTGTAAACATCTAAATTTAATGCTAAAAGAAATATGTTTTTGTCCAATACAATAGTTTACCTATCGTCTCATGTGACATAATATGAAAGTGTGACCACTAACACTGAATGAATCAGCGACCAGGCAGTGATCAGCATTCACTATTGATTATTCAAGAGCACATGATTCCTAACCAGTTACACACGTAGCATACTAATAAACATGAGCACCCTTTGTAGAAGGTAAGTATGGAGTCCGTGATAAGTGCACAAAATATACACATAGAGCAGAGGCAGAGTGGTAGACTGAGCATAGTCGGTGAAGATGACGTTCATAGTGATCTGGTAGCCATTGCAGCCTTGACAGCCGATAAAGATGGCAATGAGTCTGATGATACAGACCTAGTTACGGAGAGTGATAAACCCAGTAAGTACAAGTTGGACAGGCATGATTGGATACAGCAACAATACCACCCACCACACAGCCAAATGGTGACACCAATACCGAAGCACACGCATCACCACTCAGCACACACATATGCCATTAGTCGATCACAGCTTTTATTAATGCAAACGACACAGTCTAAGAGAAATTTCACTTTCATTGTTTATAGTATCCAAGAAGTATCGAAAATTAACACAAAATGCAAATAATTAGAACTGCTCGTAGCGGCTTCAATATATAAACCACTTTCAGTAATCGACTAATCACAGCTAATTGCAACTGCTTAATAGCATGATAGTACTGGTTGACATTGTCCATGTTATTCGGACTCAATTCAAAACTGTTGCTTACCGACTTCATTGGGTTTGTTATAACAACGAATTCCCCTCTATGCATGGACCAGCCACCCAGCCCAATATTCCAAGAGGTCAATGGAAGAAAATCAAGCTGCACAAAACTAGTCTAACAATAACATAATTATTTCATTCAATAAGTATGTAGACTAAATTGTAATTGTAAATATGTAAATTGTAAATATGTACATTTGACAGGGAATGACAAGAGATCCACACACTTCGAGTCAGCTGGTAAGAATATATATATAAGCGCTTGCCGAATATACAACCAAGTACCAGCATCATACTTTCTAAGGTGGGAGGAATGTGAAGAGTTGAAGATGAAGCATCACAGCCTCGGTGAGTGATATGTACATCACACGCTAGGTGAGTGATATGTACTTCACAGCCTAGGTGAGCGATATGTACTCAACATGTAGTAGACTAGTGCTTAGGAACCAAGTGCAGACCCAGACTCTTGTGATATGCAGTAGCAATACAATGTAACAAAACGGAATAATTAATGTATAGTCAACAACTCTCCCGCAATAATCAATTTGCTCGAAAGTATGCGTCTTTTCAGAGGTGGTTTGGACCAGTCTGCGTAGAGGACTAGAGATAGACCTGTTAGGGTTGGTAGGGTAATGTGACCCTAATGTGACCCTAATACGTAATGGTACATGATATTCACATGTTCTGGGGACATGACAAACAATGTAACACAATAAATATGCATACAAGGAGATATGATAATTGAGTGGAGCCTCATCTGTTGAATCACACATTACATTTTCCCAATTAACATTATCTGCACCAGGTTGAGGGGCCAGTAAAATTCCTTTTCAGTTCGGGACGCTAAAACTGCAACCCCAGATATAAGCGAAGGAAAAGGTGACCGAATTAAAACGGAACTTTGCCGAGGGGCCCCGAGATATCCCATAAATTTTATGAATGGTTTTACAGACTGGAGAAGTCTACAGTGCCCACAGCTCTAATGCAAAGCTGCACTTCCCATCTATGATGTGATATTTATGATCACATTGTAATTATGATATCTTCTGTTGTTGGTGTAATCCACAAATGGCAGGTCCAATGGGAATAAAGGCGATATGCGTTTCTCTTGTGAGTAACACAACAATAGAGGTACTGGATCTGGATGATAACGGTATGGAGACTCAAGGATGCTTTTATGTGGCTGATATGCTGAGGGAGAACTACTTTATCTCTGACCTGGTAGTAACAAGTACCCTGTCTCTGACCTGGTAGTAACAAGTACCCTGTCTCTGACCTGGTAGTAACAAGTACCTTATCTCTGACCTGGTAGTAACAAGTACCCTGTCTCTGACCTGGTAGTAACAAGTACCCCATCTCTATCTGAATCACGAGGATAAAAAGACCACCTTTGAAAACTCATTTATAATTGATACAATGTGGCATCCTATTTTTGTATTGACATAATGAAGAAAATATAAAACATGAAGGAAATAGTGAGTTGTCTACTCTCTTGGTTGCTATATGTAGTAGGGTTTCAAAAGCAAGCACCCTTGGCACGCTCTGACGCCATTGCACGGCGGAATGATTTGAACATGCGAGTATATAGATTCAGCAATTCAATATCCATTATGCAAAGAGAGAGTGGACAGGCACAATTTTTGTTACACACCTATCTTCCCCTTTAGCAAACCTTGTTACACACCTATCTTCCCCTTTAGCAAACCTTGTCGGTAAGAGTATTACAAAAGTTTGTCACTAAGACCATTAATTATTAGAGAAATAGTGGAAAAGTTTTGCCAATGGTGTATATAAATGATTCTGTAAAAGGGGTTTGAGGGTTACCCTGGGAGTTGTCCGCTCCCATAGGGTGCCCATTCGAGTTTACCTCTCCTGATCATACGTTGTCATCACTGCTAAGCCTAACCAACTTTTAACAAATTTATGACACTGGATAAATATATTTAGGTCCTACGGTTTAGGACAGACTTATTAAGAAATGATATACTACTCATCATCCTCTGATAGGGGCATATTTGGATCATCATTGGAGATTGACGATGCTTTTTGTACATACCCCAATGACGTTCCGGTCTTAAGGGAGCATACATGGATCATCATTGGAGATAGACAAAAAAACATTATTATATTATATTAAAATAATGCATATTATCTTAATATAGTATCTTGAACAAATTTAGTAATTTTGAATTATTGAAGCTGTAAATAGAATTAGTTCGTTTAGAAGAATTAACATAAATAGAATAAGAGATAACGGGCTTATAGCTGCAACAAATTCTACATCCTCCAACAAAATAAGGATGTATTTTGTTGAAGTATGATTGATTTCAAACAAGCAATGAAAACTTGTGAAATCTGATGGAATCTATGAAGTCTATTATACAAAATTGTATTGTAGTAGTTAGTGATACGAGTTATTTGCATGAACTGTCTAACATGCAATATATTACTGCGTTATAGACACTGTCTAACAACAGCATAGGACCTAGCGGTGCCATCACTCTGTTCAATGTTATTGCTCGGAGCGACTCGCTCATAAAACTAGATATCTCAGGTAACAAGATTGGAGACGGTGCAGCCAAGGCCATAAGTGAAGCTCTTATAGAGAACGGCAGAATTACTGACCTCAATTTAAGCTGCAACAGGTGAGTTCGGGGCGGGTTTAGAATTAGAAACAAAGATATTCTAGATCAAGTCAATCGTGGTCGTGGAAAGTGTTTTGAAATTTATCATTGATGTTTTAACTTTCAATTAACCATTTTCATTGCTGTAAAAATTTGACTATCCTTTACACCAAGCCAACATCAAGTACATTGTACATAGGAAGACATTGCAGAATGGAGAATGAGACAGTCCCAGGTTGTAGAATGATCAACACAATAGTAATGACTTGGGGTGAGCAGTGTGGCTTAGCACTAGTGTGCCTGAACCATCATCCAGTAGTCAGTGGCTCGATTCTCTGTCGAGTCACTCGCTATGTAGTAGCAATACATCATAGTCCTATATGGCATACTATAAACTATAATTATAGTTCCTGTAGAATTTCAACATAATATATTGTAAGCAGAAGCACTGTCTGAAATATTAGATAAGAATACGTATTGAAAGCCGCCTCCAGTCAATAATATTTTACTTTTTATTATTTAATATATTTATGTATGATTAACACAAATATTGCATTTGTGAAAGTTAGCAATGGTATTGATCGATTGGACTTTCTCATACATTAAAATAATAACATATTATATTATAAAAATCCCTAGTCATAAATTATTAGCAAAAAGCTACAAAAATGTATTATGACAATAGAAGACGACCCCAATGATTAGCAATGCTTCAGCATTGTAAATAGGGGATTTCACTAGACTGCACAAAATTAGACAAATTTGAAATCTATCTGGTCATAGCAGTTGAAGTCCAAATATTTATTAAAGCTTGATCACCATATTCTTACAGTTATACAGACCTGATTTACGAGTGAATTTATTGAGATGATGGGAAAGAATATTTCTACTTTGCCTAAAATTTTGTTTTAAAAATTATATTTCCAATATGTGACTATTTTATCACAATCATTTTGTACCAATTAGATGAAATCGACAATGAATGTCTAATAGCAAACCATAAGATTAGTCACCAAGTACACCCCTCCCCAGCAATTATAGAGTCATTTGCAACTAGGGATGGGAACTCGAGTCCCAAAATGATTCGAGTCTCAAGTCAAGCAGCATGTTTTGACCAGAATTGAATTGAAAGAAAGTATGGCTTGTGCTGTGCTTGACTTGCTAGAATTGACTAACTTGCCCACCCACTTGATCCATTATTCATGTGATATAATACTTTTCAAAAAAATTACCAACACTTTCAGTTCTGTTTAATTCCTAACCGGAATAGCAGACACGACCTTGACATATTTCAGCTTTAAATTGCAAAACCCGACAGGCTGGGAGAGATCTTAGCCACCCTCAATTTTTCTATTCATTGAAATGGTCCCATGCTACGCACGCTCTGTTACTGTACAGTAGGCTAGATCATAGTTAGTTCAGCATG
>JAOQGN010199781.1:0-24937 GCA_027564295.1 Himantozoum antarcticum | reverse complement strand
CGGACTGCGCGCCGGACTGCGCGCCGGACTGCGCGCCGGACTGCGCGCCGGACTGCGCGCCGGACTGCGCGCCGGACTGCGCGCCAGACTGTGCCAGCTGACAGGAAATTGGGTCATTACTGTGCCTGCCAACCAGCAGCACTTATGTATATATTTATCTGGAGATTCAGATTATTGTGTATCAGTTGCAGTGTACTACTCTGCACACCGATTGTATATTTTATGCAATAAATTACTATTCCATGGTCAATGAAATCTCTTCTTCTTGGAGCAAGTAGATTAGCATCCAGTAATGACCCCACTTGTCTTCAATGTGACAGGCTAAATTCATTGCGATATATTCCACAACATATCAAAGTATAATAATATATTGTGTACTGTAGATCTGTTATATTTCCTAACTTTTCAAAAACCGTATGCAATGATGATTTTGTTCATCTACCTGCTAATCTACCTGCTCATCTGCCTGCTAATATACCTGCTCATCTACCTGCTAATATACCTGCTCATCTGCCTTGCATGATAGTTTAAGCATTAACTCTATATAACATACCCCAAACCTCTGGCGACCAAGAAAATACCGCGCTGAGACAATAGTCATGGTTTTCTCCATTTCTAGCTTGATAAGTTGATATTAAATCCAGTGGGATGTAAACCCAAGCTATTTGGGAAATAATTCAGTATTATATATATTATTATGATACTGAATGCCATCACATATATCATTTTATAATATAAATTTAATAATTAGAAACATAAACGAGCGAGAATTGATATATGAGTGTTCTTAAGTTTTCAACCTTGAGTGTTCCTTTCTGCCTACTTTTTATGGGCAATCATAATATATTTTTCATCTTATCATTTCATTGATTAGGGCACCCAACACAAATATTGAAAAGAGCTTTCCCTGGCTGCTCTGTTGCTGCCTGCTGCCAAAATATATTCACGGACTATTTGTAGCCTTCATGTAACATTGTAGGAATAATGAGTCACTGTAGTAATATTGAGGTGAAGAAACAATATGTCTTTGGTGGGGCCAAAGTATAGAAAGTTTATTAGCCCCTTGAAGGTGTACACTCAATGGTGAACAGTATCAGATGCAGTAGTAACAGTAAATCATGTTGCAACTGAATATGGTGACAGGAACACTAAGAATGACACTCAAGGTCCACGTTCACTAGCTTGGAGTTAATTGGTAGTATAGCATGGCTATTAAGGAATTAAGCATTGTCCGTGAATGTAATTTAGCAGCTATAAAAGCATTGCAATATAAGCTAAATATACATGTATCTGGAGTCTATTGCAACTGCAATGCAGGTAGAGTGATCCACAGCAGAAGTGTAATATACTGGAGGGGCTAGCGGACAGGCTGAGGATCGTAATAGAGTCGTTTGTCATCTTCTAGTAAGCGATAATTCTTGCTACTAACGCAACCTTTCAGAAATCAGGGATGTGGCTTAGGATTGAAACATAAGAGGTGATAATAATGGTCATAGCAATATCATATCATTCTTCATATAATAAATACTCATGGAAACATTTATCCAATTAAATATATTCTCTAGAGCCTTGGACAGCGTATGAGAGATGTGAAGATGGCTGGATGTTCAATCCATTTAGAAATACTTGCATAATACTAGTGAGACAGACGCTGACACCTACTAATGCATACATGAAATGCTTTGAAATGAATGCATCACTGCCCATACTGGATAGTGAGGAGACAGTTAATTGGTTCAGGTTTTTGAGGACTAATCATAAAGGTAAGGCTATGTTCCAGTTACACATACGATGTAATGTTTGTATGTATGTTATGTGGTGTGTTATGTATATGTATGTATGTAATGTTATGTGGAACTTTGTGTGTACCAGTGTATGCCTCAAACAATTGCTTCTATGTACCGTGACCCAAAGGGGCCAAGCTAGTTATTGTTTTTAAAATGCATATCATTTTTCAAAATGTAGTAGCTATTTATTATAAAACATATGTTATATTTACAATATAGAGGTATATTTTATAAAATGCATGATATTTTTCAAATGTGCAGATATTCTTTTTAAGTACAACTATATTTTGAAATGTTTAGTTACGTATATTAATTGTAGACTGGGCGTATATTTGTTTAAAATACACATGGTATACAATAAGTAAATAGTAGTTAGTATTTTTCAAAGTAAGATTCAAAGTAAAATATAAAAATAATACCTATATTTTCATGGACGATGGCTATTTTTTTCTAGTCTGATGTCTTTCGGAAAGGACAACATCAGCATCAACCATTAGGCTATCGGGAAACCGCCTGCTTTATTTCCGGCGATGCACTGGCAGACAGGTGGAGTGAGCCGCGAAAGTGCGGAGTGATATGCTTTATGAGCGATTCAGCCTCATAAATATCAGCATCAGTATCACCCGGATTATAAACCACCTACATGCACTGAAACTTCAGCCAACTTGAATGCTCGAAAGTTGAGTGGATTGTTGTCATCTGTGGCCAAAACATATCCTGGTTTTTCAGCCCTAACCACGTATTCATCATCATTAGGTAAAGGTCCAAACCTACAATGATTATAGTAACACCGTGTAAACATTGCATGTCATGCTTCCTTGTTGTCACCAATGTCACCATGTCGTCGGTTTGTAATGCTGATGCCACCACAAAGGACGTTTGTCACCAAAAAGGACGGCATTATGCTACCACAACTATGTTCAATTGCTAGATGCTCTTACATCTCTTCGCAACATGCTACACCTATGGTTTGACCACAGCTATAATTGCAAATCAATATAATTATGTCTTGGGTGTCACAACCCAGCTCAGATGCGTTTTAGTTGGCTGGTTTCCAACTCGGTGAAATTTTAGTTAAAGTCAGTTTTCCCCAAAATGTCACAGGAACAACTGACATAGGGAAAATGTCAGTTTTTCCTGTATGTAGAATAATAATTATAATGAATAACTATGATATGTAGAATAATTATTATTATTGTGAGGAGTGAATGGCTTGAGAGGTATGTATCTATGTATATATAAAAATATGGTAAATATTGTTACATGAACAGAAGAACTAACCACTTGCTATAATACTGTATATAAACCGATTCAAGGGCCCTCTGCCTCGCAGAGTTGTGCACCCATTGCCGGATTGTGACAATCCTTCAAAGATAGGTTTCGCATGCAGAAACCAGCAGCAACTTTCAATTGCATAAAAAAACATGTATAGGTTGGAGTCTTGCATACACTTAGTGATTTTAGTTGAACATATATCAGGCCATCTCCCATCTTGTCACCGGATTTAGTGAGTGAGCAACTTGATAGCCATTCCAATCCCTACACACAAAGCTCGTATAACAAAGCATAACTGAATTCTACAGAATGTGATAAGCTATTGTATATGTATATAGGACTACATGTACATGATTGTGTTGACGGATGCAATACACTAGCAGTCTAACACCATATATATTAAACTGACGAGATACAGTGTATACAGCGTATACGCAACGCATACAGCGTGATTCTGTGAAAACTCTCCAGAAGATATCCTTCCCGTATGCATGATTCTAACACATTATTGTATTGTTGAATTCACTACATTAATTAATTCACTACACTACATTAATTGTCTAGCTTCTAAAATTCCTCCAAAAACATACTGCAATGTTGTGACCATCATGTCAGTACTCACTCAAACCAAGTACAACAAGTTTTTAACTTATTAGCAGATTTGGATTGCCAATTTCTAGTGTGCTCTAAATAAAAAATGTTAAAACTTTTAAAATTTTATGTCCAGTAATGGTTCAGCAATCTATAGCCCTGCTTCGACCATGGAAAGGGTCAAACATTGAGTTAAAGATTATTCATTTTAGAAGGTCAGCATTTTGGTATCGGATCTAGCTGAAAAGAAGAACCCTGATACATCATGAATGCGCCTTTTTACATTCCACTCCAGTGTACACGTAGCAATAGAGTTCCTGTGGACCCAGAAAGCGCGAACTGGATATGCCGAGTCCAGAGCTTCGATAACGTTATCGGGTGTCAAACTGTGGAGTTTGGAGCACGATTAACTTTATCGTGTCAAGTTAACTTTATTGTTTGTCAGGTCGAAATTTGTTCTGTTGATATATTGCATGAAGGTAAAGAAATGGGAGTAGTCAAAAGTTAACGCTTGGAAAATGTCTGAACCGTTGAATAGAAAAAGTGTAGAGAGCCGAGGCTAGCCATAGTTGGTGGCTATATTAATGAGCAAAATTCATTTGCTGTTATCAATAATGACTAGTTATAATATTATAAAACAGTGCAAAATTGTAAATTACTTTATAGTAATTAATCTTCGTAAACTATTGCATCATGAACAGCAAAGAGAGCAGAAGAATTTCTATTCTCGTTGGTAACATATCATTGTCTCATCACTCACAATATAACCAGAATGCACCAATTAAAAAAGACGATTTCGAAAGGATAATCGTGCACAGTTTCTTTAAATTCCAATCTAGTTTTTGTGGCTAACAAAGAAAAATTATTAGCTTAGTAATAATAAAAAACATATTCACAAGAAATGTCTCAAATGACACAAACTTAGATCTAAGAATGGCAGGCATCTTTGTGACTCGGTGAGGGTGTGATACAAAGTTTTATCATGACAAAGTCGTAATAACAGCATTTTTCTGATGAAATCAAGCAATCGGACATAAAACTGGAAGAGTTTCTCCATATTTAATGTGAAACTCTGGCATATACAACATTTTTCATCCTCTTTGCCTTCAACTTTTATCCATTCATTTCCAGCTCAATCTGATTTACATAAAGTCCTGTTATTATTCCAAAATCATGCGTCAATAAACGTTTTTTGGACGTGATGGAATGACTTGGGTAACTCACTATGGCTGCCTGACTTACTGTATTATCTAGTAAAAGTGTATCTAGAATGTAATCTAACTAAAACTGTATCTACATGTTGTAACTGTGTCATCAGCAGAAATACATATTCATTGTTAGATATCTAAATATGAAATACTAGTCACTATTGGCAGAGTTTGAGTTTAGCCAGAGTTAGAGTTTAGCCAGAGTTAGAGTTTAGCCAGAGTTAGGGTTTAGTCAGAGTTAGAGTTTAGGCAGAGTTAGAGTTGTCAGAGTTAGCTTTTGTGGTTTGCATTCCTTGATAGTCTCAATGGCTCAGTTACTAAATTATGATGATCCGCAATGCCCAACAGTGGGAAAATGTGGGTACCAAGGATGAGATGACAGATTTAATTAAATCCGTTCTATTTTTATCTCCTTACTAATACCCGGAGAGAAGAGGGGGTCATTTGATTATGAGTTAATCCACAGTAATAATCATTATTTTTATATAAAAATTCAGGGAGATGATTAATATTGGCTATGATTCATTATGCATATATCATACTCTCCATCGGCGATGGCAGATTTATATAAGTTACCATATAAAATTCAAAAAATAAGTTATAGGTATATTAGTACCAATATTTATGTTGATGAAGTAATAACCAAATGAGGTATTGAATTTCAACGATGAGTAGGCTACTGTCGTAACAGAGATGCTCTGTAAATTTGTAAACTTGATCCCAAAAGACATAATCAGCATGCTGGTCATATCTAGCTAGCTGCTTCTTTGAAAAGTCATTTCTAGAATTCATCAATACAAATAATGTCAATAATTGTAATTATTTTCATCATTTTAAATGCAACAAGCTGTAGAAGCAATATAGTTTGTGTTGCGGTATGCATTTTGGACAACATCTATATAAATGTTCTTCACCAAAACAGAGTTTCGCAAACTCGGCAGTAGGCAATGTGGAGTGGTTGGTATTTATTGGTGCATTGAGAGCAGAAGTTGAGGCAGGAGCAATGAAAGACAGAACGCTGCAACTGCTACAGATAGTATCATATTGACTTCTTATCTGTCTACGGTGCTATTACCATAGTTACTATAGCAATAAATTATTCTCTCCTAAAAATACCATACCTGAGCTATATACATGTAGTGTATATTGTACTAATTGTCTAGTGTATATACATCATGAATGTACATTTATTGGGTGAGTATGCAATGCGGATACAGACACTATCGAGGATTAATTTTTTGTTGTATATAAATTCGATGAGCAATAAAATATTATTAATAATATTTCCAAGTCACATGAAATACATGAAAGACAAAAACTACATTTTGTCTAATCCGTTTATATCATAGTAATAAGTAATAAGAATCTATTGCAATACATAATGCTGATCAAATTGTGTTATACATTACGCATTTTATATATTACGCAGCATTTTCATATTTTAAGAATTTCGGCTCACGAACCTTTGACAGAATATTAAATAGTTAATTAGTCAAGTCAATAAGTCAATTAGGTTTGGTGAATAGTAAAAATAACACATAGGGGAGACAACTCCATATTTTACTTAGGAAAGTAACATTTTATCAGTCAGTTCCCTAGGTCAAACAGAGCCCAATTAAATAATTATGGACGAGAGACCAACTGATTGGTATGAGAAGAATTTCAATACTATTTCCTATCCACAGCTGCAATTCCAATTCAGGGTATTATGCCAAATCACAGCAATGATCTCTAATGTCATGTCACTTTGCCAATGTTAAGCTGAAGATACAATCTTACTGAAGTCTCATCAGCATCATTGTACCAAAAGTGCGAAACAGATGCATCAGTTATAAAACTTCATGCGAAATAAAATATTATAATCTTCAACATAAATTACGCACATGGTGCAAAGAAGAACAGAAAAATATTTGCATTTTTCTCGTCAAAGTGCATAAAGTTTGCTGAAATCTTCCACTTGGACAGATCATTGAATCATCATTAAAATTAGAATCTTTTGTACAGACTCTCGTAAGAAATTCGAAAAAAATTTGTGGCGATTTTGGGCGAGTCTATTTCAACATAAATTCAGGTATATTTCATCGACCATTTATGTTGATCATGATGACAATGCAATATACAACTTAACAGCCAACATCGTGACGATAAAGACCTTTTCAAAATTATAATTTCAACGAAGCATGCGTTGCTCGCAATGCGAAATAACGTTGCTTTGCTCACTAGTTGCAGCTTGCGTTTTTCTGCTTGGTTATCATCGTACAGTGCATCGTAAAATTGTGTGATATAGTTGCAAAGACACTATGTAAGGTAGGGCTATGTAGCTACCATTGAACAAGGTATATTATGTCCTACAGAATATGGTGTACAATATTATGCACGAGTAGCATCAATTTTAACTTTCCCAAAGATTGTCAACAAAGATTAATTGCATTTTGTTCACATATGAGTTGTCGGGAAATTTTTAACGAATGAAGGCAAAAACGTTAGATATTTTCCACATCACATAACGTATAAACTGAGTTACACATTTAACTACACTCAGCAGCCTGCAGTGCTACCTGTAGATGCCTTTTTGATTAGTAACTCCGAAAGCTACGTGTGCCCCAGCAGCGTTGCTCAAGAATATATTCAAATCAGCAATGGGTGGAGTAACAGAACCTTTCACAAATTTCCCTTTATAAGCATTCATCTCCACCAAGGCTGCTGGGCAGTCATCTGCAAAGAATAAAAATAATATCTGTGATTCAAACCAACTATAATGGCTAAAGAAATATCATACCAGACACGATGAAAACCACAACTGAATCGATGAAAACCACAACTGAATCGGACAACATAAATAATAAGAACACACAAAAAAGTGAAATAAAAGATTATGAAATATGCAACAAGACAGATTTTGTGCATGGCAGTGGATATATGTTGCTCCCAATATTATATCTCTAGATATCTAATGTCCTTCACTGCTTGTTGTCTAGTTCACGTGGCTTATATGTTGACACACAGCCAAAAGCTCCAGACACTACAAAATTTCAAAAACAATTGCAGAAATTTACCCACATATAGAAATGTGGGTAAAATTTCTGCCATGGATTTTAGTTACACCGATGTTATATGTTAAACGTATTCTCAAAATATAAAAAACCACAGCGACAGAAGAGAATGGATGCATCATACGTAGATGTCACTGACTGGCAGTAATTAGTTTGCGATTTGTGACTGCTTGGGAATGCTCATTTCCTAGAAAGTCAAAATAACTCCGAAAGATCAACAAGAAAATAATCTCTGTCAAAGCAGTTGGCTGTAAATATAATTGAAATACTGATTGGTAAATTGGAGGACTCCCACTGCACATCTTATTTTAGTCAACAGATCAATTATGCAGCATTCGCTCATTTACGAGTGTTCTAGCTCCAGGGTTTGCATGACAAAGGGTGTTCAATCAAGATATGTTTTACTGAGCAGGATATGAGGATAAAGATGTTGTATATTGTGTATGGACTATGAATATGACCTCAAGCATTAGGATAAAGCTTTCACTTCTAATCCATGTTATTGATTATATTACAATAACCAGCTTTAATAGATGAAATGCTGGATGGTGTGCCATCTCCATAATTATGTCATTGTCAGAAGTCAGTGTCAACTATATTAGTTTAATACAAGAGATAGTTATGGATCATACAAGAGATTATTGACATTTTAGTGGTAACACTGTGGTAAATGGTGAATGTGGTAAATGCCAGTATGGTAGTGGCAGCTAAGATTGCATTATGATCTTATCGACAGTAAATGGTCATCTAGACACCATATGCAGACTCCACACATCCGCTATCGGGAAGATGCAAACAAGAGACTGGTAGCCAGAACATACTGTCCTTTAGTCAATCCTCATGTGATTTGAAGAGTAGCTTGCGTAGCATGGGTACTCTTCAAAACTCTCTTTTGTTTTGTACTTCACTTGTACGGTACTAAAATAAAACTTCAAAACAAAGCAGCTCTCCTTCCATACGCTAAAACAGATCAGTTGCTTGAGAGTGTTGCCTATATTTTTGTTTTTCCAACATTTGTTCAACAGACAAGCTCATAAATTATGCCAGTGAAGTTTGCGTCCTCAAATATTCCAGAATAACTTTTTTTGTTTCTATTATTTGTACTCATTTTGGTCATATTACTGACCGTATATTACCATTATTTTAACGTAAACTGCAATTACTTGCAATTCTCTTACGATTTGCTGCACCAATTTGCCAATTATGATGGTTAACCAATCTGAATTATGTAAGGGCAAAAAAGTTAAGATATCTGCTAATTACGTAATGCTTTAATAGTTTTTTTTAATTTTATACGTTTATAATACATGTAATATATCATCAGTTATTAATCCTCGCCCATGTTGTCTTTTCACCACCTACCATTGAAGAGGTGTGGTGGTTGATCCTCACACTGTATGGGGATTTGCATAAATCATAAGAGCGCCACAACTGGTTAAGAGAGAGGTTACAGAGGGAACATAGCGCCAGTTGCTATAATGAATTACGTTGTTGAGGTACATGTTATACAAGAGTCGACCAAGGTGGTCTATAATCGTCGGAACTGCTCGTCTTATATAACAACTCCTATGCACCACAGAAATGCCAATTAGTAATTATCCAGACCAATAATGAGTACAGTAACATGATATAGCACTTTAGGGTATAAAGAATCGCAAATGAAAACAAAGATACAATCATGTCACTGTCAGTGAAATGTGAAAGCGTTTTTTAAAGGTATATTGGTTCCTGTATATTGGTTGCTCGCAGAAACACAGACTCTTCTCTATATGTGGCCTATTAGTCGCTGCCCTGATGTTGCTGCTGGCAATGAACTCTCTAAAGTTGTATCTAATACAAAATGGTTTGGAGTTTCAAAAAAGTATAGTGCTTTGGCGGTCGCAAAGATTTGTGGAAAACTTATCCACTTGTTCTATCTCTTTTTTCCGATCGCCTACTTTATTTTCGGAAGTCTTCAGCAATTTGTACGGTCAGTCGGTCTGGATCTTGTTTTACGTGCATTGAGGTATTGCAATGCAACACAAAGGACTTCCGGTAACCTGAATTTAGGTCCTGATCTAAATAGGCCCAGCAAAATACGGGTTGCGGAAGTCTTCGCTGAAGGCAAGCCAGGTTGCTGAGCTTGCTGAATTCATTTTGCCAGAAATGCCACAGCAGTGACTCGAACCTCTACCCCTCAGACTGCAAGTTCAAGCCACTACCAACAACGCCACCCTCACACCGCTTTCATATCCTCCCGCTTTCATGTCCTGACGCCCCTTTCATGCCCCAACACACATCCATGCCCTCAAATTGGGACATTTTGAGTTTTGACCATTGACAAAATGACAGCACCAGCCCATGATTGTGTTCTCTGTCATATATATGTAGACTGTATACAAGTCTACAGCCTATTATAGGGGTCAGGTTTCTAGACAAGTCATAATACACTTACTGACAGAAGAGAGGGCAACTCTTGTAGTTAGATTTTGGATCTCTGGATACAATAGATTTTGGAAATTGGCCAAATTTTCTTTACATATTGTTTACAAAGTAGATAATATACAATTATATTTCTGAATTTAGTCATTATTAAACATAAATATACATTATTATATTATATATATTATAGTATTATATATTATATATAAATATACATTATTATATTATATATATTATATACATGTATTATATATAAATATACCATAATTATATTAGTCATAAATATACCCCACTGTACTGGATTTAGCTATTGCATTGCCTTATTACTTCAGCAAACACAGAAAATGGAGTTGGCCAACTTGTCTACTTTTTGCCAGCAAAAACGTTGCAAGGGTACGCAACATAATATATAAATGTATCTATTTTGTCACAAATGGAATGACAAGGCATTCTGGAGCCAACTAAATATCCATAACTATTATGATAGATTTGCGTTTAATATGAATGCTCCATATTGAGTTGTTAGGATTATCGGAGCGTATAGAACTACCTTTGTCCAGAAACGGTTATCAATATGGATGAGCTGTGGAGTTTACTCAGCAATCATCGCTCCAATTTATTAGACACTCACATAATTAAATTGGTAGGGTGAGCACTGATGGCTACAGTATATTCACAACTCCAAGCCACTCAAAAGAGAAGACAAGACCAATATTGTATGTACAATACATGCTAATACAGTTGCTACAATATAGTTGCTGTGTTTTTAAGTGCAATTTAACCCAGTTTTGAACATTCATTTGTAAAACCACAAGGATTAACAGACAATGCAACATTCTGTTAATCCTATTATACCCTAAATACTTGTAGTATTTCATACCACAGCATAATTAATAGGTGACAACCTATTAGGCTAGCCTACCTAGGCTGTTGTTACCTGCAGAACAACACAGTATAATATACTAGGCTATATGCAGGTATTTACGATGATTTCAATCAATACATGTCACTCTGGCGTCTCGTCTACAGGGCACCACGATTGATAATCCGTCGCACTTTACCTAACCATCACCATTGGCAGCTTAATATCATGTAGCTTTGGAAGATAAGCACCATATTCCACATACAGCTAACAATAATGTAATGATAAGATTTGTCTTTCGGTCACGATTGCAGATCAAATAATAATGCTTTTACAACACAGAGGTATCAGCCTACGGATGGGACTCCACGTAATACAACATTGCAGATAATATAAATTACAATGAATATTCCTAAAGTTTACATAGTTACATATCCATAACAGTTTAATGACAAGCAAAGAAAGTCTGGCAAATTACCTTCAACTCATTTATTGCAAATTGATAGGGGAAAGTTTTCACTATAACACAATTTCATACACAAATACGGCGGTACAAATCAATTTAGCGATCATTATTGAGCTTATTTTTGAGAATCACGCATTATATGCATAATTTTAATATCAACAGGTAATTCAATACCTAATTCTAATTGTGTTGCATAATATTACACTTGTCGTTAATGCTACTGACGATAAATAAGCTGCACGGAAGCGCCTGCGACATTGCCATCAGTCGGAGCACCCAACTGCTCACAAGTCCCAGAGACACATAAATATACAATAATAGTATATTTGGAGTGTCATAATTGTAAAATATATAACAAATTTCACCATCAAAAGGATATGAATTACAACATGTTAGATGTTACATGTAACATCCAGAACATCATAGGTGTGACTGAGTGACTGCCTGACAGACAGACTGGTGTGACAGACGTAGATGGTAGTGCCAGGTACGGCTACAGCAGCACATACTATTATTTTTATATTCAAATTTGATTAATTGATTTGAACCTGAAAATGACTTGTAGATAGCGCTAGAGTGGACAATTTGATATTTGGTTACATGGATTACAGATCAAATAAAAGCTAACCAGAGGTGTGCCATAACTATGCATTTACTGTATATACATGTAGTACCACAGTGACTACATGTAGTACCACAGTGACTACATGTAGTACCACAGTGACAACATGTAGTACCACAGTGACTACATGTAGTACCACAGTGACTACATGTAGTACCACAGTGACTGCATGTAGTACCACAGTGACTGTATGTAGTACCACAGTGACTGCAGGTTACAAGAGGCTAGATTTCAACAAATTCAGTAACATTATTAGAATCATTTCAGGCTCTAGTATCTTTTTGATGGATTTTAAGCCATTTAGCTTTTAACTTCTAATAGCTTTAAGCCATTTAGCTTTTAACTTCTAATAGCTTTAGGCTTTTAGCGATAGATTTTCGATATTTTCCAATTGTAGTACGCAAATTTTCAGGTAGTTTAACGAGTATTTATAATTGCAACTGCAACCTATTTACAATACAGTTTTATTTTACTGTTTTATTTTCGCCCATGCACTCGTTTGGTTTATTTATTTGCAAATGGATCAAGTGCATGTGAACATCCACCAATCCATATATTGATATACCCTTTCAGCAATTTATTTACAAACAGGAACAATTTTTAGCTCAATAAAACAATGGACACCTAAACGAACCTGGGCTGATGGTTGCAGTGTATGTTTCCTGCTTGAATAAGACTTGCGCAGAGCTGGCTGTGACTGTAAATTGCTTTGTAGATACATCTAACTCCTTCTCTATTTCAGAAACATGTCTGGAATTCTCAGTGTTGGAAGGCGGCATTTTAATGTCCAGTTCGTCATTGCCACACCTGCAACGGAAACCACCAAAAAGTAAAAGAGGCAAAAGCATTACGTCATGCCTAAACCCGAATTTGTGTGGGAGGTTAAATGGCAACATTCAACATCCGTGTAAATTTAAGGATGTAGTCTAGTATAGTCGCCCACACTTGGCTGAGATTGGGTTGCAATACCTATTGACAGGCATCTTAGTCCAATCTCCATCATTGTTAACCCTGTCAGTTACACAGGCTAACGGTTAAATGATGACATCATTAACATAATGATGGAGGAGATAATTCTAACACCTGGCTAACAACCCAAAGAAAAGATTAAAAAAGTGTGAATTATTTTGGTATATATAATTATTATTTCAAAATCTATTAGTATTGGTGGGAAACAAATATTTTGACCATAAAATTATAATGGTTGTCCGAGATGAGCAAGAGTCATTACATAAACGGGGTATAAATATTCCATAATAACTAGAATTAATCCATAATTCCGGTATAAATATTTCATAGAAACGGCGACACACTCCATTCAATAGAAGAAAATATCTGTTAAACATAATATGGCAAATACGTTATCGTGAAAATACAAAATCTCATGCTTTCTTCTTTCTTCCGATGCCCGAATTCCAACAATAACATGTCAAATAATAGGATGCATACACAATCACAATTTATTTATCAATTAAAAGAAAATTTAACATCTTTCGATAAAAATTCATATGACATTTTGTTTATTTATTAGTTTAAAAGTGAAAATTTATGCTGATTGAAAATAGGAGTGCAGGCAGATCTAGGGTACAGAGAGCCAGCCATTACTTTAATTTCAGAAATTAGCATTCACATCTTCTAGGTCGCTCACGCTTTGAATACATAATTGCATAATGGTACTTTGAATATATAATTACTTGGCATTGTGCATCCAAGTAACAGAATAGGTGCAGTGACAGTGTAACAATGTAAATTCACTGCCCTAATATTAAATTACATATACAGATGCACGCTTGAAAAACTGGTAATGATAAGAGCATGTTAATGCACAATATTGTGCAGTTGTGATTGTCATTACGAAGCATGCATTATACCAACAATAATTATCAATTATTAAATAAACTGCTCGACTATGAATGTTGTTTGGGATATATTCCTGCTTCACACCAACAACCATTTTATTTTATTTTAATGTACATGTGTTACAGAATGTTCCAACCCAAAGCATTTGTTTAGAAATTTTTTTTAGTGTTCTTAAACGACGTCACCTTTAATAAGGATGATGCCATCGTCTCAATACTGCATTATTCATGGAGTATATTGAGCCATAGGGAGCCTTCGAGCTCCAGGATCGACAATGCAATGCCAAAATATAATAATACAAAATAATAAATAAATAATTATTTCATTGTGTGCAATGCTGTTTTTGATTATTTTTCTGGGACTGATTGGAGTCCGTCCCAACTCGATGCCTGTCATTAAAATTTTTTGTTGAGACCACCTGTCAATAATGGATTCGCTATGTTGATACTATTCAGGAAATTGATTGAATAATGATCGGATGTAGTTTGTTTTCACGATCGGACAGATGATTTATTTGACTCGCCAATGTAATGTTTAGAGTATCGATAGAATCTTACGATGCAGTGATGTTTTATTCATTAATAAATTAAATAATCGGAATCGCATCAAATCGTTTGACCTTTCGTGTTATGTATTTATTTTGGCATTGCATTCCCGGGGCTCGAAGGCTCCCTTAACCCACGATCTATTACTCTTAAAACTATTATAGATTTAATCTTTTACATGTATTTAGTATTGTCTCTTAGTGAATTATTTACACTACTTCTTGTATAATATCATTGTCTTTGTAAAACATATTTTACAATTTACAATAGCCATTGTATTGATGTGTTTTCCATTTTCCTTGAATCTTGAATGATATTTCAACAACAATTTTATTTTTAATAGGTCCTCAATATTTCACTGTATATTTCATACCAGACACCAAAAATAATAGTACATGTATAATATAATTACTACAATGGCATGCCTTGTTACATAATAATTATTATGTAATGTCCTTCGAATAGATTTGCACAATTTCAACCTTAAAATTCTACAAAACGTAAAATTATATATTGATTTATTTGTTATTAGTGCTAGTAACGAAGATTGTGGGAAAATAGCTTTTACTGATAGACTGTGGCGACTAAATGATTATTACATTCAGTTTACAAACTCTTGGCAGTAATGGATCTTAGTATAATATATGGCATATTTAATAAGGCCACATAAATCTTATAAGCTATAAATATTAATACTATAAATAATTATTTTATACAAACATTTTATTGAATATTATGGTTTTTCTACAAGAAAAGCATTAAAGGATCATGGCGTATAATTAGCTGATGAAGTAGGAAAGTTGACATTGTGTAAGACTTGAGACAGATGTTGAGGCTAGATACACAACCCAGGTGCTTCAAACTGAGCATTTTGTAATTAGCTACACACTACAAAAAATAATGACAAGAGGTGACGTGGTGTAATCTGAGCTGGAGGAACATGGGTTTATCTGCAAACTAGCTAACGGAAGCCAGCGTCATGTTTATAGGACCCACTTAGTTACCATAGATTCTAAACCCACCGCTGCCAATGAATTTAAATGACGGCATGCGCCATATGGGTGTATCAGACTAGTAATTGCAACCACATTTCATCAAATATTTGAATGTTTTTCGTAGGACATGTTTTTTAAGCGGTATTTTTTGTTACCGCTAGTACCAATATTTAATTCTGGGGCCACTTTTTATAACCCATCGATTATCCAAACTATTGCAATTAATTTAGTTTCTCCATCACCACAAACAATCTTCAGTTGATTAGAAAGAATGTATTGATTAATTATTGTTGAGCAATCTCGAAGACATTGAATTAGTCTAAATGCCAACATTTTGGTAATTTTTTTCATATGCAAATCTTGATTAAGTGAGTTTTAAATGCAACAAGTTCGTACTCAAGTCCCCAAAACATATTAAGATGTAGATTTTTTTGGAGAAGTGTAGACAGAAAAGCTGAAGCTGGGGAAGTTCAAGGAGGTGAAGATTGTACGGCGTGGTACCCAAGTGCCCTAGGAGACACTGATATTATATGTTCCACAAGTGTATGCATGATATTTAATAAGTGCTACCTTATAACATTATTTACTAGCCATAGGAAATGCCATGATGGATTTAAGAAATTACTATTCATTAAAAAGTTGTTACAGATAATTATTATAGTATAATGATAGGCTTGTCAATAATGATGATTCCGTGAAATGTGTATAAACTGTTGACTGTGGAGGTTACGGTTAGTTCACGGAGCGGATTAGGTAGGCTTTAACAATAAACCTAGTGACATAATCCTGGAGTAATTGCCTTGCTAGCTCTCTTTAGCTGCTAATGCTAGCACCACTAAACAAAAAACACAACCCCAAAAACGTCGTGTCATGTACCATTGTGCTGTGTAAGCCTGTCTCTCTGGCACAGAACATTTTTTATAGGTTGATACATCCTCTCGAGGAGACTGTTTGAATACTATAGAGCAAGTTTGAAAAATCAGAACCTAGATTCAGCCATTATTGTGCTATGGAGGGTTTGTGGCCTGGAGACTACAGAGAACAGCGATAAAATGCTGTCTAAGGGAATTTATAATCTATTTTTCCAGTATATGTGAGCTGGGCAAAGAAGCAGGATTGCAAGCAAGTAGAGGACAAACCAACAGTGATCAGACAACTCCCAACATTACGCAATAATATAAATGCAAATACAAATAATATAAATGCAGATGTAAATGAAATTATTATAAATTGCATTACGGTAAGTATTATGGTAAGTATTAGGTCCTTTCTGTTAAAAATCTACTTTGCATTTTGCTAACCTGTGTGTGCGTCAGTTGCATTCCATAACCTAATTCACATAAAGTAGGAGTGGATGGCAAATTTGCTATTGACACATTGGGATTCCATCAAAGTTAGCATTAGCTGGCTAATATACAGCGTCAGTTTCATATTAGACCAGTTTACGGTGTGAATGTAGTTAGCATTGGCATTGTGTTAAGTTCAATTATGATCCATTAGAATTTAAGCAGACATAATTTGTCAGTATTTGCATGTATAATATATAAAGTGATCTTGTCATCTAGGGTGATACATTAATGTCACGCAGGTGCTACCTAAAACAGTAACGCTATTATACCACCAACACATAGAGACGATAATTATGATGCACAAACACATTATCATACATGGTTATTCCCAACACGCTCTATCAGTCTTAATTCTAAGCCGTCCGACCCTTGTATATCAGCCATTATAATAATATTATATTATCTGATAACTGCCACATCTAGGGCTTCGCATTTACTAACCTACACAACTCTGTTCATTTGGTTTATTTATAAAATTATCTAATGCTAATTTGTAATGCTTGGGTAAAAGAACAGGACAGAAGATTGTACAGGTTCAAACAACATAATTATATTTATATTATAGAGTGTCCAGCTATTTATTGTAGAAGCTGTGATGGTTGGTTAATGGTTGGTGTGAAATTGTCAGGAGTCATTGGAATATCTAGCACAGTATTCTTTACATGTGTTACTTTGTGTATTATTTTAGTGTTCTTTGCATCCACCAATAAACAACAATGATGAAAATTATCATGATTGGTTGTGGGAGTGAGACGTCGTGTTACATTGGTATTTATTTAGTGTATAAGCATAAGCAATGGAACGATCAAATAAGTGTTAGTGCGAATATGTAGAATTTAAATTTAACATTATGTGACTGCTGGAACCAGAGCAGATACGAATGGTTAAAGAATGATGTGGGCATCACTAACTGTTAGAACCCTGTTAGAAGTGTTCTAGAAGACATATTTAGTTAATTTGAAGTGTGAAAGTGAAAACATTTAGAAGTAGGCCGGTTGGCGACAATATAATATATTAACCGAGTTATAATTCAGTCAGTCATAGAGACTATAAACATGAGAATAAGAAGGTAAAGAAGTTGGGAACCGTTAATCAGGAGATCTAATGATGCATCCAATTAATTTTATCAAAGCCACACGATATCTGAGAAATAAAAAAATACCTGTTCTTCAAAGAATAATTCCCCAGAATAATTTAAGTTTAATGGGCAGAAGGAATTCAATTAAGGAAATGAAATTGGAGATTTTAAATTTAAAAGCACCTATCCACGTAGTCATGAAGAGGCCTCACAGAGACAATCTCAATGTGCAGAAAGCATTAGTTTAGAGCTATACAAGGCGAGTGAGTTTTACAGTGGAGAACCCCAACATTAAATTTCTAATAGTTGCAAGATAAGCAGCACCCATACACTCACTCACCTGATACCGAGATAAGCAGCAACCACACACTCACTCACCTAATACCAAGATAAGCAGCACCCACACACCCACTCACCTAATACCAAGATAAGCAGCACCCACACACTCACTCACCTAATACCAAGATAAGCAGCAACCACACACTCACTCACCTAATACCAAGATAAGCAGCACCCACACACTCACTCACCTAATACCAAGACAAGCAGCAACCACACACTCACTCACCTAATACCAAGATAAGCAGCACCCACACACTCACTCACCTAATACCAAGATAAGCAGCACCCATACACTCACTCACCTAATACCAAGATAAGCAGCACCCATACACTCACTCACCTAATATCAAACATGGTGGACATTATACACCTTGCAGGGTTGTGCAGATTTTCAGCAACCCATGAATAATGGAATTAGTAGCAATTATTTCTATTTACAGTCAAACTAGAGATTTAGCCGCAATGTATTGGTACATTGAGAACACCTACACCATAATTGCAATACTGCAATATCACTACAATATTATATGTAGTAAGATTGTGCAATATTCCAATTATTAGTGTATAGTGATTAATTAAGTCCACCAGCAATGATTATCTGAGGTACACATTTTTCCAAAATAATTATTTGGCCAAATGTCCTACCAAAATGTTGAATTTCATCGAACAATTATAACTAGGTTCATAGTTAAGCTGCAAATTTAGGATTTTAAAATGCACATTTTAGGCGGATAGATATACATGTAGGTAGATAAAGTTGGGTGAATAATATGTAGATAGGTAGATAAGGTAGATTGATGGTTAATTATAACATCATAAACTCGGTATAATTAGCAAGAAACTGGGACACTGGGTTTATTGTCCCTTGGGCTGTCATTATTGTTATGTGATGAGAACACTGTTGTTACTTGCTATTGTTGCTCCGGGGTACATGTGCACTGAATGATAGTGGACAACAAGCCTCTTAACACCGAATGATATGGACGTGTGGGCGTAAATGGATTTAGATATAGTCATAACCAGGAAATTTCATTTTTACTTTGTTATTATTTTATTATGTCTGCTCAGTGCCAACACACTTCTTTCAGTAAAGTATCAATGCATAGACAGATATACAGACCTTCCAAAATGGTGTAGGTTGGCTAGTGTTTCATAGCAGCTTACCATCTCCACACCACACCCTCAACGGCTGGTTTGGCGGTGGATAGCACAAACACCCACTAATTATCTTCTAATATACATGTACATTGGCAATCTCTAAACATGTATAGAATATTATGGAGTATTATGGAAGACCTGGATAGTATTACGTATACAAATTACCACTGACCTTAGTTTAAGGGATACATCTGTAACGGGCTGTTCACTCACCAGCCTCAAAACCACCTTGTATTTCAGTGCTTTAATGCGAATAGGTTCACTGGCAGCCTCACTGCAATTAACAAAATGTAATAGCTAAAAACAGAGCTTGACTCATAAATATCCTAATATAACAATATTTGTTGCAATTTCAGGCAATTTAATTGTCTAGCAAATGTACTACTGCAGAAATTCCAGACATTAAGCCAATTAACGCTTACAATTACAGCACATAAATTAATTTAATGGCTAATCTCTCAAAACGAACAATTAATTCAACGAAAGTATTGTGGTGAATGTACTGGATATGGTAATAAGCTGGTCTAATCAAAGTATTATTTCCATTACCTCATTATTTTTTATAAATATTCGTTGCAATACAATGCAGGTCTAGACATTAATAAAATGAATAGCATGAGAAATGTAATGTAAGGTTATATACATTGTAGCACCAAATTATTAACCAATATCATGCAATCTCTCACGTGTCAAACATGTATGAGGATTTATCAAATAGATGACATGAGAGTAGTGTTATCTCAAATTTCCCAGTGGATGGAAAGCACAGTTCATTGCTGCCCTTCGCTAAGGCTAGCTCTCCTTCCACCACCTTTGCCTGTTTCTTCTTGTCCCCAACGAGCTGCTTGGCGAATCGCTGGTAAAGATAATAAAGAAAAAAAATCGCAAAATGGATATTAGAAGATGGATTTAGATTCTGATATTGTGAAAAAGGATTCGCAGTATAAGCCGACTATTTTGAACCTGTTAGAAGTAAAATGTGTTTTCCATTTTCCTTAATGATATTTTAACAATTGTATTTTTAATAGCTCCTCAATATTTCACTGTATAGTTCATAGACACCAAAAATAATAGTACATGTTACAAGTAAAATCTATGAAAATCAGATTTCCGAGAACTTAACTATTAAAAGATTTTGCTGCACCTAAAATTCCGATAACCAAGTAATATAGCAACACGTGTGTCCCGGTGGCTTAGTGGTCTAAGCTTGCAGCTATGACACACGTTATCTGCAAGGACGTGGGTTCGAGTCCAACCGTTGACTGGGAGGTTTTCGTCCCGTAGAAGGTTTCCTCCTTGCTCTCATCGAACCCCTACGCCAACATTTGTGCCGTGGACTTCCCTCGATTAGCTCTGCTATTGAAGTACAAATAATATCGCTAGGGCAGCGAACAACAAAAACAAAGACACAGGTAACGCATCAGCACAATTCAGGGAGATGTCGTTTTTTGCCTATGCCCCTGGGCTATGTGGCTGTGTTTTCTGCAGTGAATTTTGCAAACTTTAACTGATAAAAGCGTAACTCTTAGACACTAAACTGTACAAAACACATATCACTTTTCCAGTCCGCAACTACGTCAAACATATTATAGACTCACAGGATGTATTGTATCAAATTGTATAACATGTTCTTGGCATGCGATGTTTCGCTGGCATGTGGTAAAACAATATAAACGGTTTACCACTTAATCTGGGGATGAATGTTGGTTTCATGGTTGGGTGAAAAGTTCAGAACCATTATCTCAGTTGTGATAGCATAGTCGTGCTCTACGGTGCACCAGCGGGAGCATGGTAGTGATATACTTGCAGTAGATATGAGCAAACACATTGAAAGTGGAAAAACAAATAATTTTTTATGTCATGTGATATTATTTATAAAACATTTGGTTAAAAATGGATGGATGGGTGTGTCAATATCTTCAACAGAACTAACTACTTTAAATAGCAAATTAGAAAATTCTTAGATTGAACAATATAACAGTACTAATAATAATAATATCATGCTTGCCATGAGTATGATTTCAAGTCGTAACCAATAGCAAAGCTAATTGAGTGGAATTCACAGCACATTATTGTGATAGTATTATTAATAGTTCGATAGGCAAGGAGGAAAAACTTTAAATGGGACAAAAACCTGCAGCTCACAAGTGAGACTTGAACCCACATCTTTGCAGTTAACTTGCGTAATTGCTGCAAGACCAGAGAGGCAAGTGCACTACTAACTTTGCGATTTAAGACCTCGCTGTTTCGTAAATAAACCATATAAACTTTGAATATAATATAACTTTGTACCATCCCCTCTTCCCTCAACACGCAGGCATACTATTACGCAGACATCAATTAATATTAATTTTCAACTGATGTTCACAAGATTCAAGATATTGCAACATTAGGATCTCTCAAATCCTGTACGGAAACCACACCAGAGACCAGAGACAGGTTTGGGTACCCAGACGACAGCAGAATGGACATCTCATAAAAGGAGCTAAGTCCAGCTTAATTCGTGACACCAAACATTAGACACCAAACTATTGGTGAGGTCAAACAGGATCACAATTGATATGTCCATCAGTAATTAAGGTGTATATTCAGTGCATACGAATGTATCTGGCATAGAGTAGGATAAAAAGGACCTAAACGTTCTGTCAGGTTTATGTGGTCAATTTAACGAACAAGTATGCATACAAACCGATCAAATAATAATTTACTACGTTATGATTAGAAGGATGCATAGAATTATTAATGTTTTTATTTTTAATAGTGTGTCATGCACCAATACAATTAAAATAGATTAACTCTAGACTTTTATCAACCAGAGGCGCAGCTTTGCATCTAGATCGGAATTTGAACTGCTTTGCAGCCATAGGTCTTGCATATTCAATTTCTTTCAGGGTAATTCAATTATACCATTTCTCGTTATTATTCCACTTGCATTATTGCTTAACTATAAATTATTATTATTTATTATAATATATTATAATTTAATAATTTAACACGAAGTCTCAGAAATATTCAAATGTTGAATTTGGATTCTTGCCAAGCCACTGTCACTTGACATTCTAGTAGCCTATGGCAGAATACTGCACACTGATTAGACTATTACCAGAGTATTATTAGAGCTGCCCATAGTAAAATGCAGCTGTTTAAAAGTAATGGGCCTATATATTTGTAAAAGTGGAGTTGAGAGGAATTCTGTGTGGTTAGCAACTGGAAAAATGAATAAATTGAGGATTGATATGCAGTGGTGCAACTAACGACCGGTACCCAAACGTGTTAATAGGATCGTAACAGTCATATCCATCAGGAATTATGGTACCCTATCGCACGGTTAGTGCAGTCTTGCGTGTGGCTTTGGGAGCAAGAAAGTAGATGCACGCTTGCAGCAATTATACATGTCTCACAAAAATTTGATGATTGACCACTTTTGTGCAACTTGGCTACAATGGATACGAAAGTTAGGATTGCTCGCGTGACCAGCCCATCTCAATGCATAGCACAAAACGTGTGATAGGCGACTCCAGACCGTTATGATTAGGATGCTAATAACATGTACGGCTACCAGCTTCTTTCCTACCAAGATGCCTCAGGTAGCTTGTGTTTACTTTTAGTGGACGCCTGTCCGTTGCTATCTAAGTAGCTGGCATTGTAGAAAGCAGAATTTTTACAGCCGGGTGTAATTCCAGTCACCAACCCGCTGGGACTGTTGAGAGCCAGAGATATTTTTTTCTCTTAACAGGGAGTCACTGAGTATTGAACCTGCGGTCTCCTGCTTGGTAGTGTTTCGTTGTGTTTGTTTGTATTGTTTTAGGTGGTAATCCAATAGCAGAGCTAATCGAGGGAAACCCACCTGGCCTCCAGTCTTTTACCTGCTGATCAGAACACAGGAAATATAGAGACAGAGAAATAACTTTTGACCGCAGCGGGAATCAAACCCAGGACCTCATGATCGGGGTGCTGCAATCTTAACCACTTGACCATCTCTGCTCCCTTTGTGTATGTGCTCTGCTCCCCATGTGTATGTGAGTAGTAGATGCCACGCTCACATTAGGAGATGTGAGCGTGGCATCTACGGTATGCAAGGACTACTACAAATACGTTTTCTAACAGCTAACTGTTCATTTTTGTCGTTATCTCTCTTGATGTGCTGGCCCACTGGCCCACTGGCCCACTGGCCCACTGGCCACTAGCTACATGTGGGCCACTGGGCCGCTGGCCCACTGGCCTACTGGCCCACTGTAGCTCCATTATTTGCAGTGTTGTCTCTTTCAACTTATGAGAAACTGCAAAATGGAACCTTTTCATAGGGGGATTACTTCACTTGTGTATAGTGTTTGGTTGAGAATGGGGTTTGGGGTCTGTGGTTTGGGGAATTTCCATTTTCGTTACTAATGGCGTAAAGGGTTGCAGGTTTTAGGCTTGCCCCCTTTGGTTGATTTATAGCGGAGCAGCAATGCAGCTTTATGCTAATCCGACACCTGTTCAGCATTCACTTTGGTAGCTAATGTGACAAGTGTCTGCTCTCAATAATATATAAGTATTTGTTTGTGTTTCAGCACTGGCAGAAGAATTGGCAGAGCATGATTCATTAGCTATCACCTCCAGAGAGCTGAGTATTGGACCTGGTTACATGATCAGAACATCAACAGCTAAACTTATTGCTCAGAGTGAAAGAGTTGTCCTGTTTATCACACCAGACTATCTGAAAGAAGAAATGACAAAATTTGAGTTTGAACTAATTAAGATAAAAGACATTAGCAACATGCTAGTAGTGACCGTAGGCATTGAGTCGGCTTCCCACATAGAGCACCTCCCTAAGATATTAACAGACATCATTGCTAATAACAACCACATAGTTTGGCCGGTAGGACTGTGTTCTGGATCTTCTAGTAGTTTTAAAGCTTTTGTGCAAAATCTTGCAAAGAAAATAACAGGTGATCAGAGATTTAATGGGGAAGATATTTTATTAGAAGTAAAATAAAATGTTGTTTGTGATGAACTAAATTGTATTATTATGTGCCGAGCCATTGAAAATTCCTTTTATCTTGCAATTACATATTTTACAGGCTTTGAGACCGTCAAACAACAGCCTTTTAACTCGTGATATGATACTACAACGATGTTATCAAATCTCATAATGTGATGTTTTTTAATCTTCTATATTTTGTTTTCTACATGGTCTCCACTCTTCAGATAGACCTGGTCTAGTGTTACGGAGGTCACAGCACAGATGTTAGCGTCCGGCTCTTCAGATAGACCTGGTCTGGGATTAAGCAGATCACGGCACAGATGTTAGTCTTCGGCTTATATATATTCATGTATTACGTA
>JAOQGN010199670.1:0-10849 GCA_027564295.1 Himantozoum antarcticum | reverse complement strand
ACTACGGCACTGCACATAAGAGGGTTTGTGGCGCATGTCGGACAGATGGCTGTCAGTTAGGCCGGACCTATTATACTTGTTCTTAGTATACCTCATAGCTCCTACAAGAAAATAGCTGCTTGCACATTTAGGTAATTTCCAAAATTTTAATTGAATGCAATATATTTTACAGTTGTTACATAAGGGGTTCTCAGCATTTGTAGTGGCCAACTTTATCCAGAAATAATCCATATAAAATTGTTTTGCTATGGATAAAGGCAAAAGGCCGCAAGTTAGGATTCAAATGGCCACTGTGGCCTGAAGGCCGCACTTTGCCCACCCTGCTTTAAATGATGATGCCGACAATGCACATTTAAAAATTTATCCTATATAAAATATTGTCTCAGATTATTTATATATGGCTTAGATTTATTAAATATTCAATTTAATTTAATTAAATTCTAGTTTAACAAAATTGATTCAATTAAATTGAATTGTTACATTAAAAATTTCTCCTATATATAATTTCGTTTTGGAATTTAATGTTTAATTAATTTTAATTAAGTTAGTCTATAATGAAATTTATATTTTTAAATATAAAAGTTTATCCTATATAGAATGTCGTTATGGATGACTTTTCGTAGTTCAACTGGCCAAGTAGTTAGATCTTTAACCATTAATAACTGGTATACGATACTTTACAGAAATCGCATTCAATAATATTGTGATTAGACGATCTAGACAACAAGTGCTTGCTTAAAAGATAAATCCACAAAGAGAATAACCAAAATTGGGCTGCTGGAAAGCCTTGTGAGCTGCTGCAAAGGCCTAGTCAGTCTGTTGTACACTAACTATAATACACAGTCAGTAACAGTGGGCCAATTAGAGCAATTTATCCAGTGAGTATGACAATAAAACTAAACATAGATGTATCTAAATATAAGCTGAAGTGTTGCTGTATTTACTACATTTGTGCTAAGACAACCAGCATTTACTAGAGAACAGTTGCAGGGCATGCTAGCTTTTTCATAGCATCACAATAGAGCCGAATCTGAGCCAGCAAGCATTGAGGATGTCCATGACCATCGCAAATGCTCAGACAACCAGACTAGGCGCTGTCTATTTCAACTATTGTATCAGACACAATAGTAAAATATTTAAAAGACATCTAATCGTGACTTGCTTTGCAGTCAACTATTTCATAATGTAACGCCACAACAGTTACCTTAAGCCTACAATGTAGGTCAGATGTACTTACTCATTGGTGGCAGGGTCGTTGTTGCATTGCTACACCATTTCCCGTCCATCACTTGATCGAATATGCTAATAGTGTTCATATTGTTACTCATACAATTATTGTTCATACTATCTATGTTGTTGTTGTTGTTGTTATTGTTTATATGGTGCACCATGCTTGTACCATACTTTCTACTGCTACCATTATCTATGTGTAGTTGCAGCTTCGGTGGGTTCAAGCTGGTGTACACCGGACTCTGAATATATGATGGCGGGCAAGGCATATCCTGTTCCTGCTTAACAGGATATGCGGTAGCAGAATCCATGATGTCATCTCCTAAGTGGTCAAAGTTATAACCGTCCATCTTAAGAGTTTGCACAATCTCGTCAATGACGGAAGTTGGTACACAGTGATCGTCCGTGAACGGTGATTGGTCTTGCTCGCAGTCTGAGAATGGTGAACCGCTACCAGGGCTAGACCAGTTCTCTGATGATGCTGGTGAGGAAGAGGAGGCTATACTGCTTCCTGTACTACCGCTACCTCCGTTGTTTCCTGTTCTCAAATCAAACTCGGTGTGTATCGGGAAGGCATCAAAGTACTCAGCCCACTGAGCGTAGGTGGAGTTCTTCTCTTGCTGGTGAGTTGCTGGGTGTTGTGTGTTACTGAAGTATTGCATGTCTTGTGCTGACAAGCTGCCTCCGCCACTACTTGTGCTGCTGCCCTTACAGTCCTGGTTTGTCGTACAGCTAGTAGTTCTGTGTGATTGGTCAGCTGTAAGCGAGTCATTAATGGAGGTCTCCTGTTTGACCTGCATGTCGGAGAAAACCTACAAACAAGAAATATCATCACCAATAACAACAATATATACACGATTAAGCAATTAAATACAATTTAAACATACAACAATTGTCAAGGAGTTATGCCCTCTGGCACAGCTATTGAACAAATTCACCGATTTACAGTATGTCGGTATTTGAGATGGTGCAGAAACTTTGTCAAATTGTAACAAAATCATTTTGACAGTATTTATAAAAATTCAGTGTGCCATTATTAAATACGAACTCTTCTATTTTTAGTATTGTGAATATTTTTATACTGGACCTCTATGGGCATATTCAATGATCAATAATATAGCCTATAAATATATTCCTCAACCGACGAACACAGAATAAGGATGTTTGGTTTTGTGTCTAGCTGCTGCCTTTATGTAGGCTGACTTTGCTGGCTTCACCTATGCTTACTTTATGCTACTTTTGCTACCTTGATTGGTGTCAGCTGATGTATTTATTAGCTGGGTCAGCATAATATATATTACTGGCAGCACTAATCTCAAGCTGTTATGAAGCAGTAATTAATGTTAGAGTAATCAGTGCCCATTAGTTTTACACGCTGCTGTTCATATGGCAGCCAGGGAACCCCAAATTGATTGAACAATCTGGTTACGACATTACGTAAAAATAGCCAAATCCGGAACAAGGTCCACCGCTACAAGCATTCTGTAAGCTCTGTAAGTCATTAAACACAGCGACTGTAGAGGCATTAGGAGGTCAAGTCGACAGCTACACCCTCAGTCATACTCAGTCACTCTCAGTTCAGCATTGTTGTGCCCTAATCAGCGGCTCCTAAGTAAACAGGAATATCACGGAGGAATGGGTTATGGGGTGTAGCATCGGACAGCACGTACTGCCACCAGATGCCACCTGCAGATATCTCCAATTATAACAATAACAATGGACTGATTACAGATTGATCCAAATTCTGAATATTTTGTGGAGTTGTCTGCACATGATGTAACATGTACTAATATCTACGATACTAATGTGAAAGTGAGAGGAAACACATATATATATGTGTTTCCTCTGCACACACATATATGTTGTTACGGTGTCAATAATTGACACCGTAACAACATATACAAAATGAAATTAGCTGTGCAGAAGCAATGACATGGCCATATATTAAATTCTGTGAGGCAGTTTCCCTGTGATAGCTTAGAATGTCGGTAGAGTTATTAGCATTTGGAAAGAATTCCCATTTTAATAAATTTATAAATCCCATGTATCAATTTATGGTACACTTGATGTATGAAATATATAGTATATAAAAATATAATATTACAGTATTGTAATATATAATATAACATAATTTACTATAATATAATACTATATATATTAGTTTATTACAATAACTATAATTCAATATAATCCAATACATTGCAATATAATGCAATAATGATATCGAAACAATAATAATAATAATATATAATACGTATAACAAGGTTAATTTATAATAATAGCTTGTAATGCAATAAGTCCAGTTGTGCGTCATTGTTAGCCCCTTTCAATTCCCTTAATTGCTAGTACATAAATACGGTCAAAGGTGAGATTTCGACTTTAGCTTCAAAGTCAGAAAATTATTTGCTATGCACACACATTTTTTAATTCAGATATACAGATTTATAAATTTATAAAAACAAAACACATTGCTACGGAATAGTAACTGCTTTGTATGAACCTAAAATTTGTAATAGTTACTAATAACAATCTTCCATGGATGTTTTATTACTTCATTACGATGTAATTCAGCTCAACCCATGAATGAACTTCTAGTGCAATGTTGCGTTAACTCGCTCTACAAACTGCAAATAATTATACTTATGGAATAATCATGGAATAGTTACACCTGCCTGTGTATTTCATTAGCAACTCTACTATTTTAGTAACAGCTCCAAGACCCTTTATGTGTGGTCTTAGCTGAGTAACTTCTTAAGCCACCTTGCTGGAGCTGTTGTTGTGCGGTTCACAACCTCATCCATAACGTCATCAGAGAAAGTAGGCTAGGTGAATTAAGTTGCTTAATGTGAAAGCTCAGACATGATTACACAATTTAAACATTGATGGGAATGTGTTGAATGTAAATGTCAAAGTTTGTAACTCATTTAAAATCTAGACAACCCCCAGACTGGTAAATTCTGTGCCCGTCGGCCTTTGCCGTCCAGCCTGTGCCGGAGTTCTACGGTATTTCAGTCTTATAATTATAGCCATTGGGAACCACAGAGCACGAGTACACAGATGATAACCTAAACACACTTCACAATTCCAAGTTGGTGCATTTATAACGGCTCTATATCAACAAGGTTTGCATTATAGATTGGCCAAGGTGGTCAAACACCAGTCAACGTCATTCCACAGCTCTGTCTGATTTAGCCTCTTCCAGCATAACTAGACGCTACCATGCAGGCAGTCTCATATATAACATCACCAATAATATGCTAGTGATATTGTATATTGTAAGCATATTAATACAGGTGCTGAATTTTCCACATCTTAGTTATATTCTGGTATTTAATTAGCCTAGGTTCCCAAGCTTGCGGGCTTAGTGTATTAAGGGGTGTGAGGGTTAAGTGACTATACAATGCATACAGAATACTTGGAACCTAGAACAGGATTTAGTCCAAATATTTAAATGATCCTTTCAAAATGTGCCTATTCTGTCAGGTTGTGACTCGTAGGTGGGGAATGGATTTGCGTTTTTCAGGAAATGTGACATGACAATGATGTCTGCGAATAGTAATAGCGGTCCAATAATACACCGCCAAAATATCTCGCTGTATATTCATTATCAAGCTAAATTCCGTGAAATTTTGATAGCCATAATCATGATGATATGCTGGGGGCTGGACATGCTGTCCACCTAACCTAACTCTCCAATAGCTACACGACTGTTAATGCGTCTGAACATTGGCTATTTCATATTTTTAAAATTATTTATTGAGAAATTTCTAGAGCATGGTGTCTATTTTCTCAGCAAATCTTTGTATGTTTGTCCCACACGCAGCATAGTAAAGCATGGCATAGACTTTGTAAGACAATGAAGGGAGTCTAGCAGAAGAGTGGCGGTGGGCTGTCTGATGTCTTGTCAATATGGCTTTACCTAGCAAAACATTTCTTTAGCTTAAACCTATTTAAAGTATAATCTCTCCTTTCAGTGAGGATTATTCTCCTTCAACCTTTGGTCACTCTAAATAGCAGTTTATAGAAATCTGGATAGACAGTGAACATAACTCTGTATGTGGGGAGGTCACACGCTGGTTCGGCAATTTGACAGAAGACACAGGCTATTCAGGAGACTGTTAGGTGGAGTTTCATGCCATATACAGATAGCTACTGGCTGCGTGATCATCGAGGCTGTTAACATAATATTAATATTATCAGTAAAAGTGCCGAGGGCACAAATCTATTTTTAGTGTTTACGTGAGCCAGAATTGTGATTTATTTAATTTTTTAAAATGCAGGTATCATGTCATATCAGAAAGTAATAAGAACTTTTAAAATTACCCAGAAATAATAGCATCTTAGATTGTTTCGTCTTTATTTTTCCCAAAATTAACGCAGAGAACATATTAATATAAAGTATCATAGTATTGAAAAATGTTATAAGGTTGATGAAAAACCATACGATAACCATTGATAAACCATAATGGCTACGCAGAATCAATCCTATTTTTGGTATTACCGATTGCAATAGTAGAAAATGGTTGATACTGTAAAATTTGATGGCAGCTATTAAAACATGATTCAAATAAACATATATATTTCTACACAAAAGCAAGATATCAACAATCCTGGCCAAACTTTGACTTGACTGATTTGGCTAAATTCCTAGTGACATAAATAGTGACATCATCGGACTATCCCCCACCCCCAACCCCGTATTATTTCTTGTAAAGGATATGCTCTGAGAGTCTCAGACAGACATGAGACTGTGAATAGATACACCACGCACCTAAGTATTTGGGGTGAAATTGGCTGAAATCACATACAACCTGTCACGTTCAAACAGATGATACAATGAAAGGTGTCATTATATTACCCTTATTAAATACACCTGATTGTATTGAGAGCTATTACTATAATTGACTTACACCCTTCTATTCCCCTTATATATCACTTTCTTTTAGCACACTATCGCATACAAATTCCAATATATAACATATTATTAAATTTAATTATTGTTTTGCAAACTAATTGCTTTGAAGGAGACTAGTGCACTGAACTTAGTAGATAAACCGCTTTACAAGATGTTACCAAGCATAACATGAACTGAAACACTCAGTGCAGCTTTTCATTTGATATTTAGCTTCTACACAAATCGGTGTGAGTTTGTCATCATTTATTGTTATTATATCATGAGAAAGATCACACCAAATAAATGAATTCAAATTTACCGAATTATTTCAAAAATTTTAAAATTACATTCACTTTGTTTTATTACGTAAGAAAGAACATCCCAAATCTATAAATATATTTAAAATGATTTAAAATGATAATATACATATAGTTTTATTATATTATAGGTCTAGTATTTTAGCTCGAAACTCCACATCGGTGATGAGCGGCTACTACCTCAAAATAAATTTATATCACGGGACTATCACAGTTTCCCCCATCCTATAATAGGGCTGAGCTAGGGCTCAGTACACAGACATAGATATGCTAATGTGGTCGACAGTTGCCGACAACACACACATACACACAGGCTAAGCTTCAGGAAGTAATATATTATGCACTAATAAATATGAAGTTATTAATCTATATATATATTTGCTTTGGCAGACATAATTATAATATAACCAGTAAGCTGTAATCTGTTGCTCACAAAATTAGCGAAATCATAATTATATTATTAACCTAGATTTATATGCAGTATCCAATCAAATCAAAATACAAATAATTGTATCTAAGCTATTTTTATTAATCTCAAAATAGGAAAATGAGCGATTTATTTTGAACAATGCTAAAGATTATATAATTAGTATACATGTATAATACTCAATAATATATAATATCAATCAATAATCTTTTATATAGTGTAGAGCGGTTGAACAAGTACGAGTTTCTGCAACAACCGGCAAATTTTGAGTGTATTTGTTTAAGAAATTCTATACGGTCAGGTTCGTAAGACAGCTACCAGCATTATGTCCTCCACAAAGGTTTGAACATCTCCAGTGATGTCGTGCAACATAATAAGACAATAATTTATAGGACTATCAAGACTCAGAATTAATGACATTCTGAAAAGGAAGCTTGGTAAACAATCCCTGTCACAGACTGAATGGTACCATCTGGCTACCTTACCATGTGGAGAGCTTCCTTAAAAAAGTCATGGTCGATATCGACTGACAGCAACAGAGAGAATTTATGGGACATCGCTAATAAGTCTTTTCGTTTTCAAAATCATTCACAGCCTCGCTTGACCATCTTCCTCAAAGTTACCACATATTTAATATTTTCAGTTTAAGTTTTAAGCTTTGATCATAAGAATAATTCTAATTATTATTTAAATTGATAACAATAGTTACTTATTATTTTGAGTTTAAAGTATTACTTATAGTAACATGATAACTGGAATACAAACATTTGGAAACTGAATGTTTATAGTTCTGAATTGGGGTTTCGGGTTGGGACATATAGTTACCTCCCGTCTAATGCCTAAGTAGTCTCACCCAAGGACACCTGGTTTCGAAACGGCAGTTGCGAATAGACCAGGATTCATGAGAACTAAATATAATTTATAAAATTATATATAATACCATCTAAATTGATAATACTGTGATCAGCCAATGATAACTGATGATAACTAATACTAATGATCAGTTTCAATGTTTTGTTTAATAGTCGTCAAATAAATAAATCTGATGGCTTGCAGGGAGTTATATACAGTAGTATATCTCTGCATTGGCAAACGACCTTGAACTAGCATATCTATAAAGCACCTCTACTTTATGTGTTCTTGTTAACTGCTATAAATATAATTGCTAACTACTATTAACAGAATAAATAGTTATTTGACTAAATGAATTTCTACTAAATATATACTAATAGTGCCTAGGTACTGAAGGGTCAGATATTTATTTCATTAGTACCATAATAGGCGAATTCACGACCTAGTTCGCCGAACGTAAAAATAATATTTGAAATAGTAATCTAATATAAAAAATAATAAAAATATTATTTCTACGTTCGGTGAACTAGGTCGCGAATCCGCCTATTATTACCATATAATATAAATAGTACCATTATGTATATTTAGCACTTTATCAGCACTTATCTAACATAACATAATGAATAATCTATTTAATCTTGCTAATCAAACTTCAATAAATTCAAACACACAATATTATTCTTCACGATATGCAATTTTAAAAGAACTATCAAAATATAATTTTAAATAACATTTCGCCACCAATTGCCAAGGACTTATGGAGAATGAGTTGCAATAGCAACCGTTTCTGTTTGATATCCCGTTATGACATCATTGAAGCTTATAAAAATTGCAACTCCGTGTTTTATAGGATCGAGTGAAGTCTAGTTCCAGATATACATGACACCAAGCTATGAAATGGCCAGTAATCAAGATTTGAGTAGAATTCAACTAGCTACCATTATGCGGCTATACTTTTCCTGCATATTTGCCACTGCGATTGCATGTATAAATGCCTTAGAAAATACAGACTCCAACAGAAGACGGAATCATGATTAAAAGGAGGGCAGGCCCAAACCAGGCGTAAATATATATAGTACTAGTATATTTCTTACTGTAGAGGAATCTTTGTTTTATCTTGCCAGCATTGATCCATAAAATAATTATGACAAGCAAATAATAAAGTAGTGTCTGGCTAAGTGTAAATCAGAAATAGCCTACGCTTGCTATATCGGAGGTCAGTGTCCGGTTAGCTGCACGGCCAACCAATCAGGTCGTATACCATCGACCATACATAATAATATAACAACCAGTATTCGGACAACTATTTTAGTAATTAATACTACTATAATAAATATAGCAGTATAACTAATTGTATGACAATTATTGGGTATTATTCAACAGTATATTATACTGTTTATTGCTATTTTGTTGTTCTATTTGCATTCCAAATATGAAATAATTGTAAATATTAAACTGCATCTTTGAATAACAAAAATCTGGAAAAGCTGTAAATGAAAGTGTAATTATTATTTAGTCATGGCATGCATTCAGCGCAAATAATTATGATATATGAACAGTCCAACATTACAATAAATGCTAGTTGTGGCGGCATATAATATAATTTTAACTTCATCAATCAGCCAATTCAATGATTAGATAATTATGCAAGATAGCAGCGCTTTTTTGAACTAATAATATTGGCACAATTTTCACAGCATCTTAATAATTCAGAAGACTTTTTGAAATTTTGAAAAATAGTTTTTAATTTGAAATAATTTTGAAAAACTTATTATCTACTCATTCATCCAAAAACATTCGTATTCTACGCTATTTGGTATTTATTGACAGTGTGATAAAACAACTGCTACAATTGAGCTCATCTGATGCTAACTTCTAGTAATTAAAAAGATAACTAATTAATGCAGAACTTACGGATAATTATAGATGTAGAGACTAAAGAATTGAACCTTTGGCATCACAAAATAAAATTAGGCGTGTTTTCCTATTCATAATTAAAGTACCCCTTATTTAAATATTCCTAAATGCAGTCATTGCGAGTATAAATAACGAGAATTAAATTATGCAGAATCTACTACATTCCCGGCAGCAGCGGCAGCAGCTCTATTTCTATGTAAGATATAAGTATTAAAGTATCATATCCATATAACAACAGTTGAACGACTTAATGGTGATGAGCCTATATTCTCTTTATGGCAGCGTTTTACGTCAGAAATATTTATTTAACACCTACATGCAAATAAGCTGCCAAATGCCGCTGTAAATGCCGTTGTGAATATGTCCATTTTATACACATTCTTAGAAAGTGCAGGGTGCACATGTGCAGCATAGACCATTGATGCTTGCGCAGCACACATAATTTAGACTACATAAGTGTACGCCGTACGCATAACCTTAAGTACGCGGGCTTCGAGGGCTAGATTCGTAGAAAGTACATCAAAGAAATGGTGAATATGAAGCATGTGGAAAGGTATAACTGTTAGCATGTTCAGATATTCACTGACAATAAATAGTATTTAATTACTTCCAATGTAACATCACAAATGCACAAATCAGTAAGGTCAGGTTAGGGTGAAATAACAGCTGTGGGACAGGGCCCGGCAGATAACCTCTTCAATCGTGTTCTGCTAAAGTACTTTCATATGCTGCGTATAGCCATGGCTAAATGAAATAGTTGGAAACATGTTGAAGTCTCGCCCTGTGGGAGACGTCAGAGAGGCTGCCGAAGCATATGTGGCAGCATATGCGGCAGCAGTAGCAGTATAAGTAGACATATTGATAGAGACAAATTTTAACATTCCTATCGCTCTTTTCTTCCGCAGCTGAGAAAAGTGTAAATTATTTAAGGCCATTTAAGCTAATGTACTACATAACATTAATAAGAAAATATAATAATATACTAATATAATACATTAATATAAAAAATATTACAATTTAATGTAATGATTAGTATAATACATTACAAAAACACCCGGTATTATAAAGTACAATAGCGCATATCCAGCATTGGCGCATTCTTACAGATAAAATGTTTCGAATATTCATAGCAGTTAAGCAAGGAGTTTCATACCTACCAGGAGTAGAAACTTCTGGCGCGACTCTATATACTATAATGGCGATGCGCGCTCG
>JAOQGN010199559.1:0-10850 GCA_027564295.1 Himantozoum antarcticum | reverse complement strand
GCAACAAAATAACATGTAATTACTTTTGGTTCAATGCAGCTAGGGAGGCCCAAATGGATCCGGGTCTATTCGCAATTGCCGTTTCGAAACTAGGTGTCCGGGGTCAGGCTACAGTGGCTGAACCTCCACAATATATTTTATGAACTGGGTAAATTTAGTTGCTAATAGCTTATAGCTATATTAATACGTGTTACTGATAGTAATAGCTAACCAGAGACCTTATACACACATGTGTGTATAATATCTCTAATATCTCTATGTAGCGAACAGTTAACACTGCCCAATAATATATCAAATTACTTGGTAGCCAGACAAAATCCCACTGCCATAATCCCACTGCCACAATCCCACTCGGGTTTGGGGCTATTTTGTAGTGGCATTTTTTCTTAGTGGGATCTTGGCAGTGGGATTTTGGAGCGGATTGAAATTACTCTCTTATCGAATTATCCTATCACATTGAATTATCAAAATATGGGGGCCCAAATATCAAATATTTCAATATTTAAAAATATTTATATCGAGATTACAATTTACGTGTACATGTGTGTATGAATGAAATAAAAGCGCAAAGCAAAAACTGTCAACAATAAGTGTTTTCGGACAAGGTGACCATGCGGAAATGGACGTTCAAAGATGAATTAATATAAAAAAATACATATGAGTAATGTAATCCAAAGTAATCATAAAATCGCTGGCAGAATTTTCAAAGGTTCTAAAAGCCTATTTTTACAGACGGAGATAATTTAGTAATGGGATAGATTTTAGTAATGAAACCACAATGAAGCTATCATATAAATTTCAATTTTCAATGGCTTATATCTGACCCTACAATATAGCCAGAGACTCAACATTTTCAGGGGAGTTAGATATCAGTAGCTTGTATCAGAAAACATTACCGACTGCATTTTTTTGATTTTGGCAATTAGAACGTTTGAACATTCTGCCAGCGAAATAGCCAATTTTCTGTTCCCTGAACAAGAAAAAAAAAATTCTAAACTAGCATGCACTCTGTCTGAGAGCAAAATAAGGTGACCAACGTTTATGGCAGTTGTGATAAATTGGGGCGAAGGGCACAAATGATTACACCCTTACACCCTCCATTTCATAAATTGCAGCACTAACAAGAGCCTGCTTGCAAGAGACACTTGCACTAACAAGAGCCTGCTTACATTGACCCAAATGTACCAATTAAATAGCAACTGGTATATTATAGTTGGCAAGTTTCGTGCAAGATAGGCTATTATAATATAATGATAGTTACATAGACAGCAGGATTTTAGCATTCAGGTGCAATAGTGACTATTTTCAGCTTAACTGAGTTCAAGGTTGTGGGTTGGTGTTTTGGGTATGGGGTGCGAACACACTTTTTGTAGAGAAGACAACTTCTCCACCTCGATTATTTTTCAAGATCACGGGCTATCTCAAAAACCGTCAGTCCTGCTGCACCTACCCTACCTCGTCTTTGGGTGGTAGCTGCTACAACATGTACTAGCTGCTACAACATGTACTAGCTGCTACAACATGTACGAGCTGCTACAACATGTACTAGCTGCTACAACATGCACTAGCTGCTACAACATGCACTAGCTGCTACAACATGATTGTACTAGCTGCTACAACATGGTTGTACTAGCTGATACAACATGTACTAGCTGCTACAACTACACGGTGTACTAGGTGCTACAACTACACTGTGTACTAGCTGCTACAACTACACTGTGTACTAGCTGTTTGCGATTAGTATATTTGTATATATGCTTGTATATATACACATGTGTACTAGTTATCTATTATACCAGATATGTCACCAAAACCTAAACCCATCAGGACTTTGTTGGTTAGTGTCACACTTGACAGATGGACAATGGGCAAATGGAGCTGGATACATGCAGTGGCTGATGAATGAAGCTTTAGCTCATTGAGAATTCTTTTGATTGTAAAAATGTTCTCTAATTTCTGTATTCATTATTATTAGAAAACTGCAAGTTAAAACTGTAGGTCATAGGGGCATCATAATTATACACACAGTATATAAAAGGTCTTTGGGCATGGGCCAATAAGCTGAAAGTCCAGTGTCCAGTATTTGCACAGACCCACGGGTAGGTCACGGGTCCGTGATTCGCAAGCGTCTGAGATGCCCACTTTGAATTTCTAAGTAATAATTCCAATGTGGGCATCTCAAACGCTTGGAAATCACTTGGTGACTGACTGTGCACAGGCCAAAGTTTATATTATGAATCTATAATAATTATAGTCATGAATCTATAATAATTATAGTCAAAGGATTCCAATATCCTGCACTGATACAAATAATATATAATTATGTTAGTACAAATCATGTAATTTGCAACCGAGTCATCAATATTCTAGCAGTTTACTGTTTACTGTACTATGCTGTAGCACTGTATATTATACGCAGTATAGTTGTAATACGGCAAGGCACCATGTACTATGTATGGCGTGATCTCGGCAGCAAATCATCATTATTTTATCAATCGCAATCTAATCTGATTGCATCACCTATAATTTTTTCTATTAAGTACACTGTAGGCATGCATTTATTATTTAGCACATTGGCTTTCTACAACGTCATAGTCCTACTATCATACAATATTGCGACCAATATTTATTTTGTAGGCCTATCTAGATGCTGATAGAAAAAAGATCAAAGGCTTTCTTTGATTATTAATTTTTTTATTTTAAATTCTGCCCGCATCAAATATCAGTAGATATTAAGAATATTTGGCTGCGTTCTATGCTCTACGGCATAGTCTATTCCAGAATTCATAGACTAGACTAGGCAGAATTTCACAACACTGTCGATGTTTTGTTCTAGCCTAGGTTGGTTCTGTTGCTCCCTTTATATTTCTATTGTTTGCTATTTTGCAGGAAGAGCAAAGTGGCTGCTAAAGATGCTCCAGCTAATGAACCATCTACTGCTGCTAAAAGTATGTACTTTGCTTTCTGTAGTACGTACAGTATGTACATATCTTTCAGAATCTAATATTATTGGGAAGGGGAAGCGTCTATTATAGTAACTGTAACCCTTGCCTATAATTAGGCCATCTCTTTGCACTGACTGTTGCTTTTCAAGCGGCTAATCGTACAAGAAATACCACTACATCATAAGTGGCAGGGATAGTGATTAGATCACTCTCTATCACCATGGGCTGGTTTGAAATTTGTTTCTGTAGTTACCTATGTAAATGACTATTTTAACCAACTCTATAGTCTATATATAGTCTATCTATATCTCCCTTTGAGTGCAAATTAATTGATGTACTCCCTAACTAGAACCACACCAATCTTGTTGTAGCAGAAGCGTTCCAGTTTATTGACTGATTGCCCTTCCAGAGTGTTGCGTAGGTTTCCAATATCCCAACATAGTCTAGCCTCTGGACTTTTCAGTTCGTGCAGCCTGTTTTTTCGTTGTCAATATCAATCTACCAGTATTATAATTGATATTTATTGAACAATGCCCCGTTTCTATCTAGCCGGATTACGGGGGCCCAGACTGCGATTTGGTAACTAGCTTGACTGATTTTTCATAATAATTATACAAGATTGTGCAAGATTATACAAGATTGCTAGTGAGTGCTACAACTGCTTTGCTGACTGACTGATTGGATGAATTCAATATTTATTTATAAATATTGAATTCTATAGCTTCAGAATTCTTCAGCTTCTATTTTTGATCAGTCATATTTCAAATTATAACTGTTAGGCCTAGTTTGTTTTTGCCAAGATGCACTTTTCCTTACTCTGTACACTATCCTAAAGTGTACGAGGTAAGGCTGCACGAATCCGCCTCAAAATCCCACTGACGAAATCCCACTATGAAGAAATACCACTGCAAAATAGCCCCAAACCCCCAACCCAACCTCAAACCCAGAGTGTGATTGTGGCAGTGGGTTTATGGCAGTGGGATTTTGTCTGGCTATCAGGTTGCACGTGAACGGAATTTATCCACCATCGGAATCAACAATACCTCCCCCCAGCCCCTCAACGTCAACATAGCCTTGGCAGACATGCAACTCCATCATCAAGTTTCTTTTTCAAAGATTGGTAGCTAGCTGGAGTACTAAAGTTTGTGTATGTTCAACCCATAGAGATAGATATATATCTAATACCTATATTATATACAATATAATAATAAATAAGTATAGTATAGTGTAATATAGTATAATAAAATACAATATATAATAAATATGTAATACTCATGTCTGCGGACAGCAGCTGTTTTGCCCTATTAGGCCTAATATATGTATTATATATTATATGGTATATATATATGGTGTATATATATATATATGTGGTATATACTATATAGATATATATGGTTGAGCCTTGCAGAAAACTGGTTAGGTCTATAATTATACCATCATTTCTACTGCCCACTCCATATCAATTTCTCAAAATCATTAGATGGAGATCATGCAAGGTAAAAGCATCCTATAAAGTAATTCGCGCAATTGTGTCTGCCTAAAAATAATCCTCAGTTGATGTAGTAGCACCTCAGACTGCTATATATATGATTTGGCCGGGCTTTATTCCTATCCAGAAACTGGTGCAATGTTGTATAGGCCTGTCATATGTGTGTGTAGTCTCCCATGCTTTCAAGACCCTGATATACTACATGGCTTCCTGACTTGGTGTTGTAACTCAAAGATCACAACCGCTAGGATCTCAATTATCTATAATTGTGGATTATGGTTAGGGGTTTCGGGACTGGGATATAACAGAACAACCATTTTTTTGTGTTATCCTAACGGTTGTGATTTTATGTCACAACTTGCGTCTCACAGTGGGCTCATTAAGTTCCTCAATATGTGATGAACTAGTCTTGCAGAGCTATTTATACTAACTAGGTTTCAGCTTTTGTTTCAGTTTTTGTGCCAGTGACACCAAGTTTGAATAATAACATTATGATCTCAAGTTTGCCAAAAGCTCAGACTTGCTCACGATTGAAATACTGCCTGCTAATTTTATTTTTGAATTACTATAGTGAATAGCTATACTATAGTGAATAGCTATAGTGAATAGTGTACCATAGCTATAATAATTATAGTGTGCTCCCGAGTTTTACTTGATACACACATCAAGAAATTGTGTACACAAAGCAAAGAAAGAATTGAAATAATTATTATTTTAATTCAAACACAAAAATACAACAACCTACAACAGTATGAAAGAAAAACAGTGTAGTCAATAGCCATTGCGTATCTGGTCATTTCACATGGTTTGGTCACTTCATATGCTACTTGTGATTAGTCATTTCACACTCTGTTGTCAACACAGTATAAACTAGTTCTGTTTTATTATCCCTAGGGATAATGGAGTTCTATAGCTAGACTATTATTATCAATAGACAATGTCAGAGAAGATACTAAGATTTATTAATAATAATAAAAATATATATTTAAACCTTATTTTTAAATATTAAAAACATTTTAAATTGTCATAAACCGAAACTGAACGGAAACGGTCATTGCAGCCCATCGGTGCTAGCGATCCAATGTATTAGCATTTTTAAAACGATTGCATTGCCATGCAAGACAATAGTTTTCAGATTTTGCTTTGCATTGATCTGAATTAAATATTACGATCATTAAAGTGCACTGTCATTGCGGTATTTAGATGCAGAAAAGGTCATACAAGCCTACTGCGTACAATAAGAAGCAATAAAATATTAAGATTTATTAATAATAATAAAAAACAAAAATATTTAAACCAAATTTCTATAAACTATTAATTTTATTCATAAAGCGAAACTGAATGGAAATTTTTACTGCTCAGGCCCACCAGTGATAGCGATCCGATATATCAGCTATTTTAAAAGGAAGCAACTCAACTATGACAAACTCAACTGTGTGTGGTGCCCAGTCTCGCCAGTCGGTCTAGGAAGGTTAAGGTCATAGGAAGATGAAGGTCATATTTATGACTGACTGGGCTTACGAAGGATAATAATAATAATAATAATAACAATAAAGAATAAACAACAACGACTAAACCAATAGTTATATAGCTACGCTATAGAACTAATAATGGTGGATGCTTACATGTATGTATGTTAGAATGCAGGTAGAGCCTGATTCAATACAATATTTGAAATATAATTTGATAGCGAGGTTGACAAAAGTCGTTCGCGATGTGCACATTAATTAATAATGCGATTAAATAGTAATAGCAGGTCACGTTTTTTTTGTCCGAAAATTATGAACCACTTATAAAATTTGCTATTTTGAACCAATATTAAATGAATAAATATCTGCATTTTTAGGTTATTTTGCCCATGCCGCAGTGTTTGGTGAGCTAGGTCACCAATATGCATAATAACTTGTAACTATTATACTAGAATAAAGATATGTTAATATAATTACCATTTATTCATTATGGAAATGATACACTTCATAAGCCATAACTGACGGTTCCAATGCAATTCCACTGCATCAGTGGGTCCATCCACACTAGTTACTTTCTTCTTACACTAACCAGGACGGATATCAGTTGGCCTACTTGTATTACTAATACAACACTACTTGCAGTGACCAGTGCTTCTATTTGCCAGGAAATTTTGTGTAAAAAGGAAATTTGGACATGTGCAAGGAAATAAAAAAGAAATATTTTCACAAGGAAAAAGAAAGGAAATATAGCAAAAGTTTCAGGAATTATTTAGCTGGAAAGACATGTTCATTATCATGCAAATAGGCTACTATTAACTGTTAAAAGATGTAATAGTTGCATACATACAGCAACAAACAACTGACAAACCTAATTGTTGTTAATTAATTCTTACTTTTAGTTTGGTGGGACTTTGTTCTTAGGAATTGCCTGTTCATACAAAATACACGGTGCTTTTGGCATTTTGCAGAAATAAATATTATTACTATGTAGTTTCAAAAGTCAAAGCTTTGGTATTATTGCTATTGGTACGAGCAGTTTTAGGTTATACATCATCAGCTAAGTACGACCTTCTATCATAAAAAAGTAGATGCAAATTGGAATGAATACAAATAACTGCCACTCGCCTGATGCTACAGTCCGATCTAGATTATAACGAAAGACTTTGAAGTATTAGATTTACCATCCTTGAATGATTTTAACACAGGATGGGTCATTGGATATGGGATGGGACATGGGATGGGTCATTTTGATAGAATCTTATCCAACGAGAACCACCCACTTTTTAGTCGCATTGCTTTGAATCAATGCAAACATTCTCTAGGGGTACAAGTTCGCTCTTTAAGCTAGCTGTGGCCAGATCAGCCAAATAACCTAGTAGTTTTTCCAATTTTTTATGAGATTTTATAACAATATACAATAATCACATGTATACTCTACTGTAAAATGTTTAGTCAGTGTATTCTTTAGTTTGGTATCAATGTATTGTAAGCGCTCAGTGTTATCTCGCAATTTTCAATTAATGAAAATGAAGAATGTCGAATAAATCAATAACAAATATATCAAATTAGTAGGCCATGACAATTGGTACTTTCGATCAGTGTTACCTCCCTCGTCCACAATAATTTCTGATAAACCAAACACCCCGAGCTCCCTCATCCTATTTGCTTAGTTATAAACTGCAGAATGTGCAGTTTCCCTTGACCTCATCTGGATGTTACCTACGAACTCCAAAAATCACCGCACACAACAATAAAATTATTCAAAATATGCGTAGTTTGCAATGCAATACAGTAATCAAGTATGCAATAAAACATAACCTCTCGCGCAATAATCCTGCTCTCACCAGCTTCTCCAGAATTTATAACAGATCTAAAATACCAATTGTTATGGCCTTATGAACCAAATAAACAAAAAATCATATCATAATGGGCCAAAAATAGCATAAAATTGGAGGGAAATACGGGAGAAATTTAGGGTGGAGATGGAGAACAAGGAAATTGGGTTACGAAAACAGGAATAAATCAGGAAATTTTAGATTTTCAAAGTGGAAGCACTGCTTGATGGAGACTGGAGTATTACACAAATCAATCTGATTTTCCGGTCAATTCTCCAATCACACCCTACTACATAAATCAATTTATTACACACTGTATAACATAATATTATGCCTATCTGATATAGGCCTACCCTAAAGTAAGAAAATGCTTGTGGGTATTAATTTTTGCGAAATTCGGGAAGCTGTCTTCTTGTGAAACATTTCTTCCACTATTATCATTGTATCTAAATAATTATATGAGAGTTTTCCTCTCTTGATGATCTGTGTTAATTGTGAAAAAGATTTCAATGGGAAATTTCAGCCCTTGTATAATTTTAATTACAAGTAATTACTGATTTAATGTAGGATATATAATAAAATATTGCTTGGATGGAACCATAATCTCAGCCATCTCCGTCAAATCCAAAATGTGGCTCCTAAAATTTCATTACAAGTAAAATAATGGAAGGTATCCTCTGAGGACAATGACCAAGTGAGAACCAGACTCGGAATGCTAACAGAAGCAAGCAGTTACAAGTTTACAGACAGGCATTGCCAGTACATAATGATATTAAAGTTGCTGATGTAGACAAATAATGCCGATGTTTGATTGATTATCATATTAGGTGCTTTCGGTATAGCTTCGCGTTCTTGGACGGCAGTTCACTGAATGAATGAAAATGAGCAGATAATAATATAATGAAAATGCATTAAATTCCGCCCGCGGACAATGAACGACTACTTACCAGTTCAAGATAAGAGTACAGGCATGAAAATCAACTTGAACTTTGCGTGCTAATAGAGGAAATGGTTTGCAGTATCTGAGCCCTTTCGCTACGCTATATAGTAACAACAGACGCCGCCCTTTCATATTCACTTCCGAAAATGTACAAAAAGGAATAGCTGTAACTGTATTGAGATTTTCCAAAGACATGCAAGTTTCATTTTGGCTCTTGATTTACAACCGAGCGCCCAGTGCACGCTCATATTGCATTGGGTAAGTCGCCGGGCAGGTGACTGTAATTATTTGAACGATGCCCACGTGAATCTATTATACCGAAAGCACCTATTGTTTGTTTAATTATATATTTTTTTATTATTAATTATTTTTAATCTCATGAAAAATTACATCACCAAATCAAGAAGGCAACTCCTAGATTGCAAAATTAAATTTTGGAATATTTTCGGCCTGTATTATTGCTATACTAGGCATGTACATGGAGATGATATATTATATTGTTATGGATCATCAGCATGGTTCCCGCCCTTGAATATAGAGATACCAGTTATATACTCCTCACTGGACTACATACCCTACTGGAAGAAATTATTAGCGGACTTAATTTTGGCGAATTTTCAGAGAAAACTTAATTAGCGGACTTAATTTTTAGCTAATTTTAAATTACCGAAATATAAAAACCGGCAAAGTGTTGTTTTCTAAATAAAACCTTGAAATTTTACTATTAAAATTCTAAAATTTGTAAACAATTAAATATTAGCGGAATTAATTTTTGGCGAATTTCCCATTAGCTAAATTAGCCAAAATTAATTCCACCAATAATTTCTTCCAGTAGGGTAATAATAGAATGCATGCACAATTGGTATTTAGTGTCAGTGGCACAGTATTGGCAAGTAAGGTGGGGCTAGGCAGTGCCCGCAGTATAATCCACAATAATATAACATCTGATCATAGCCTACAAAACTTAGTTACATTCATGAGGTGTGGGATAATTCAATTATGCTAACACGGGATTACTCTACCGGCCATTAATTGCAGAACCGAGATTCTGGGCTTCAGCTGCAGAACCTTGATGCAAGGTAATTGTGCCTGATATTCATGTTCCAGTTCTCATTATTGCTGCCAGTGAGCAGGTCATGCACTTGCAAATTATCTCAACTACATAGAGTAAGTATTGCTATAAACTATTAAAACGTGATTTTACTTTTCTTCGTGATTTGCATTAACATGTAATTGACATCTTCATTTCTTCAAACTTGGATAGACTGGAATACTGGACAGTTTTGACATCCCTTGTCTTGGGGGACCCTCCCTTGGAAATGGCAGGTTAAGTGTAACAATAGTGCACTTGACAGGGGTATAGTGCAGTGATTGGGAATTGCATTATACATGTACATGTACTTTGCTTTCCTGCCTTTAAAGCTTTCAAGCCATGGCGAGCTTAACAGTGTGAATTGATTGGTGCACTAGTATGAAACAAATGCAAAAAAGTTTTGTAATTGCTAACACACACTAGCGAATACCATGGTAATGAAAAAATGTGTGATCTGAAATATATCGGAGTTCAAATGTATTTTGAAAACAAACGTAATTTTGACCAATATGCTATTGTGACAATTGCAAATTCTACCCTCTCCATAAGGTGTGACTAACCAGCCAGTATATAACTATCCATAATTTGCCACAAGTCGTCACAATTTGCCAAAGTTTGTGGTTTGTATATTTTGTGACAATTGTGGCCTCTACAACCCCTACATGTCCCATAGTCTGGGACATGTAAACCGGTATTTTTGACTTATGCAAATTTTGTTTGATTTAAATATACAAAAAATAAAAGGTGCAACCCCTCTTTGCAATTTTGACACCTGCTCCCCCTCTGGTTGGATAGGGGTGGGATGCTTTTAAATCTCCAACCTTCACTTCATCCAAATATGTGAAAACCTGATCAGATGCCTGTTTTGATAACTGTGACACTGGCTCCAACCCAGCCCACCTGGGGTGGGGTGGGTTGGTGGGGCAACCCCTATTTTTGAAATCTCCAACCTTCGTTTAGTCTAAATACGTGAAAACCAAGGTGTGATTCCTATTTTATTGAGTGTAACACCAGTCCCCACTCGCCTCGCACCCGCCTCCCACCCACCTCCCACCCACCCACCCACCCACCTCCCACCC
>JAOQGN010199448.1:0-10853 GCA_027564295.1 Himantozoum antarcticum | reverse complement strand
CCGAGCGAGGCGTAGGGGCGAATGGTGGGGGTGGGTAGGGTAACGGGTGGGCAAGGCTGCCGCCCTACCTACCCCCACCATTCACCCCTATGCCTCGATCAGAAACTGCGCTATATTTTTAGATCTTTTGCTAAGGAAACCCTATGTTTATTGATCAAGGGGTGCTATGTATGCGCGCAGTAGTGGCGCAACGCCCTTCCATCAACAGGTTCGGGGTACTCATTTGAAAATTTCTCACACACACAGGAGTTAATTGGTGAATTCTGAGCATAGTTCTTGCACATTTCAAACATATTGCAATTACTATAATATTAAATTATTAATAATTATTTATTATAATTATAATGCACAAAGTGATCTATCCACTGCGAGGATACATTGCACGATAAAATAAATGGTTAGGGTATAAATGATTTGTCTATGCCAGTATAGACAAGCATATTTTGATCACATTTTATCTATTTAATTAATATTTAAATGCATGATTGTCCAAAAGGACACTGGCTATTCAGTCATATTTAGTTATCCAACAACTTTTGCTATTATAGAACCCCATAAATTTGGCAATTTATGTATTTTTATCTATATTAAATTTGCATTAAATCCTGCAATTTTTATATGACGGCAATGCATTACCATTATTTTACAAACTTTTATTTTTAAAATAGGTAGATAACCTTTACGGAATGCAATATTAAGCTGCATAGGTACCAATGAGTTGTTTGCCTATATTATAGCATAGTGTATGGGTGTCTTTATTTACATTTAGCATATCATATCCAAACAAACTGTGATAGTGATAATATGCAAATGTTAGCTGACAACGTCCATTGTAGAAGCGGACACACTGAGGAGTGTCCACTGTAGAAGTACGATAATTAGGATTAGTCTCTCATTTGGTTTATCTTTGACAACCCATCATTCTGTGAGTGGATAGGGGAACTTGATTAAATGGTAGAGTAATTGATAACTACATCAAAAAGAGTGAAATGACCCTGGGGGTAACCGTGGCGCAACACACCCTGGGACCGGGACCCTCTATCAAAAAAATGATGCCTTTCCACTCATTATCAGGATTGCCGACCTACTCCTTACCACAGAATAGATCTCCTATGCCCCTATTTACCCCTATTTACCCCCCATTTACCCCTATTTTGATGAGTTTTGAATATTTAATTATAATAAAAATAATAGAGTAATTGATAACTACATCAAGAAAAGTGAAATGACTATCATTTCATTATCATTGTCATTATCAGGATTGACAACCTACTCCTTATGACAGAGTAGATCTCCTTTAGTAGAGCACTCCCAAGTAGAGCACTTACCCCTATTTTGATGTTTTTTTATTATTGTAGCAGTTTACCCCCACTTCTTGGAGTGGAGGTCAACAGTTACGGATCCCTGTCAACTTGAATGAGAGGAGATCCAGCTAGCACTCTCTTTATAGAATGAGGTCTCTAGCCGGCATAAGCCGTCAGAGGGAACTTGAGCTTTTAGGGATGGTGGGGGGGGGGACGGTAAGCCCTCTCTGTCCTAAGATAGGCCATAGCAATTAGGCGTGAGGGCCAACACACTACATTATATAAGTAGAAATACAAGACAATTAAGATAAGGTTCAATTATTTATTAATTACAAGGCAATTGCCCACAAGCAGGTACAAAGTAAGAATGAGAGTCTGCACTCTGTAAAGCAGCACTTATATACTAGTCTGGGTATGGCTTCGTGCCGCATGCGGCAGACGCTGCCAAAACGGTAAGCCGGCAAGATGGTCAGTTACTTACACTAATGCCTGCTAATATAATAGTAGAAATGGTAATACGGTTGATGCCACCAGTACGTTGGTAATAACATAGGCTAATGTTAGTGTTACTCTCCGCCTCAGGTCTCTGCCTCAGGTCCCTGCCTCAGGTCCCTGCCTCAGGTCCCTGCCTCAGGTCCCTGCCTCAGGTCCCTGCCTCAGGTCCCTGCCATGGACATGAGGAGGGGTGGGTGGTAAACCATTGCAATATATTATCTGGAAAATCTATGCCTTTTCATTACAACCTCAATAATTGAATATCTTTTTGCAGTGACTGACAGTAAAAACTACGCCCTAAAACGCGGATTGAGGATGGAGCCCTGTGGGTGGTTTATGTCCCAACCTCCCCTGGGATGGCGTGCAGGTAGATAGTTTTAAATGGTGTAAGCAAGATGAATTGATTATTCATCTACAGTAATGCTTTACAGCACTGCTGATATGTTCCGGTCATAATCCACCGATAACAGTGCAGTTATTGCGTTACCACTTCAGTTTATCTATGCATCTCACGCCATTGTAAACATTACATCATACATCTACCAATACCATTATTAGATAAAAACGCTATTGACATAGAGTTTTTCTCTAAGTCTATGGACGTGTTTCATAGAGACATGTTTCATCAGCGTTCATTATTATGCCAACTGACCAGCCGTACACTCATTGTGCTAAGTAATATTTATGTCCTTATGGGTATCAGTTGAGTGTAACGAAGATGTCTGTATTCCAGTGCAGCATATTATTAGCACCATGCTTTAGGCTGGCAGTTTTCCAGATTTATGGAAAAAAGCTGAATGTCAAAACATTACCAGAAACCAAAATGTCTATATGGAAATTTTGCTGAGCAATTATCCTAACCTCAGCTCTTCAAAAATTATTGAACTGAATTCAATAGAAAATAAGGATAAGAATAATGGTGAAGTATAAAAATATGGTACACCTCGAATGACTAGAACAACAAGTAGGTATTAATGGTAACAATCCGTCTGAAAAAATAAGAGTCTATATAAATTAATGTGGGTAAGTATGAACTCTGTGCATATGAGTCCATAGGTGAAAGGACGTGTACCCTGCCAGAACCACTTTTCGTATAATTACATTCGATTTAGATATAGTGATAGTCATTTTCATTATCATAACTTTTGACCTCTGAAATAATTTGGTATGGTAGTTAATTGCCATTGTATTTCCTGCAACTGCTATCCGCATTAAACCAGGTATCAAGGCCTTGCTTGGCAGGAATGTTAGGCTTTGTGTTGGCAAGCTCACAAAGCCTACACCTTGAGGTGTGACTGTTTAGGGACACACGGTAGTTGTCCCTCCATGTATGATAGCTATTATATGCGGAGTCATTGTACATTAAATGCTTTAGGTATTTCCCTAGATGGTCTAAAGACGTGAAGTTGTAGGCATGTAAGTAAGAGTCGGGCGGAACCAACTTTGAGTAATCCTCCAATGACAAACCTCCAATTGCAACGGGCACAAAATGACTGCTAGCGCTTAGTCTCTTCCAAAACTTTTCTGTAATGTAATCTTTACAGAGAGAGTTTTCAAAGCTAAGAAAGAACCTGTATTGCGAATGTGTCTTTGTCTCACAGTCATAATCTCCTCTTGCACATGGCAACACCCCGGTACATCCACCATATACATCTACATTGATGTACTTTTTTAAATACATCATAGTCTCTAGTCTGTCATAACCTTGGCTATTACAGTTAGATACGTATGCAAACGCTCCCTTAACCTTGCCTTTGGAATAGTTTATAGTACTATTGCTAACTTTTTCAGATACCGACTCTATAAATCCATAAGGTGAGTGAATAGTGGAGTCTTGGCGATAGGTCATCGTGAGGTTGAACTTTCCGTTCATAGATTTAGTCCAACTATACCAGTATCTAGCTGGGGACTCATAACTTAGCAACACCCAAAGCTGATGTTGTCTTGCCGTCCATGGTAAAACGGGAACCGACATTGTCGACTCGTAGTGAAATATAACTAAGTCTGCTTTGTCTACGTAGTCAAAGCTAATGCACGATTGTACTAGGCAATTGGAAAATTCACAGCCTTCAAAGGAGAAGTATTCACTCCATGATGGATTCTGATCAAACATCAAGGTGGCCCCATAGATAATTTTGGTATTTAGGCTATCTTGGCTGTCAATCCCTTTGGCATCATCACCATCTAATTTGCTAATGTTACATTTTATGATCTTTAGTACTCTGGTGACAACGCTCAACGGGTTTCTCAGTTGCATGGTCCGAGTAATAGCGTTGGCCAAAAGTAGAGAGAGCACACAAACTGTGAACAGTGCCCATTTCAGCTTGCTACGTTTGAAAGATGATTTACCGATTCGATTGTCTACTTTCATGCTCACAGCTGCTTTCACCCAATTGTCAGTGAATGGGGAGACAACTATGCCTGAAGTTATGACTCCAAACCTGCAAATGGATCAACTACATCAATCATGCTAAAACTTTGATCATTTTAATTCTAAGCTTAATTCATAATGCAATATCAATGCATCAACGAACGTTAGATTATAATTATGCGATTCAAATTATTCGAGTAACTTTCAATACGCTTAAATAAAAATCCCATATCACCACACCAATGAGCAGAAAATAGATAAATAATGGAGAAATATAATATTGGCCTACCCAACGATCAAAGTTAGTGGCTTCAGTGGCTACTCTGGGCGAAACGCAGTAGTCCCACCTGTGTTTAAGGGACTACTCTAAGCCATGAGCATACCCACCTCATGTTCTTCAAATTAGCAAATGAGGCAGTAATAATCCGAGCCATAAAAGACATACCATACATTTATGTACAGCTTTGGTAATAATGTTGCACCGTAAAACACACAATAATAATTAAAATAATGTACAATGTATGTTGCTGCTGATTTACTGAGAATGGCCACCCTTTAAGTTCAAATCCTGTTATTTTTAGCATCTTATCATTTTTCAATATAGTTTTTTTTTAATTATAATCAATCAACAGAGGATAGCTTACTGAAAAAGGCCTTGAGGGCATGGTGTAAACAGCATTTATGTTACAATGGAGGCAATGAATTGATAATTATTCTATCTTATCATTTGTAAATCCCAACTTGGGCAATAAAAATTGTCTCTCCATTTTCTTCAAATTGACCAGATATGTGTATATTACAGTCTAATATGCGAAGGCCCCTGGAGGCCCCGGAAGATCCTCGCTGGAGGGTGCTCACGCGCTCCACCCATGGGGTGAGCAGTGCCCAAATGAGTGCTCGGCCTGAACACAAGCGGAGCGAAAGCACTCCACGGCACTTGTGTGTTCTCGCTTTGCTCGATTTATGGCAACCTCACCAAAATTGCTAGACTTTGGCCACTGGGCCTACCACTATGTTTTGCTGAAACTTAAATCTCATAATGCTTCATATTTAGAAAAAGGGTGAATTCAGTGTGCTATAAAAGATTTGGTTGAAAACTGATCTGTTCCAGGAATATATAGCCCGACCATCAAACTCTTTCAAACACACTGGAGTTATTATTGCCAACCGGTCGAACTAACGTGAACAGAGAGATCCTGTAGATGCAAGTAGACTTTCATGACTTTTAGCCAGATGTTAAAATAACTGTGGACGCTAAAAGGATGTTGGAACAGATCTTGTTTTGTATGCTTTACTTAAATATAATGCTTTACCATGCAAACACTCATGTTTCTGCTAAATTCTTGAAGGTTTACCAGATTTTAAAGATAGCAGGTTCCAGCTGGTTGTTTGTTGTAGGTAAAGTAGCATGGAAACCTGGTTTGTCCCATCTTCTATCACGGCTCCACGGGCATATGTCGACAGTCGCAAGACATCTTGAAGGTATCTTTTGTCTAAGTGTACTTGGCTCTCCCTCCAATTGGCCTTAAGTCTAACCTGTGTGAGATAATTCCTGCATGTTTGAGAGAGCCTGATGGTCAGGCTAAGTAATATATTGTCAAACACTTACAGCGTAAACTCCTTCTGCGGTTGAAATGACACTGCCTTCATAGAAAACTCCAAGCATTTAGGTGTCTATTAGTTTTAATAAACTTGTTCACAGAGCTTTACATTGGTTCTACTTGAAGATAACACCATAAACATAATTGAAATATTTCAACCTACATGTAGAATGGACAAATAGCTGTAAATGATGTCCCACCTGATGTGCAATGACAGCATGGCACTGAATACGATGAATACATCATCGATATCCAATTGTACGAGTGCTACTAACTAGTCATAGACATTTCCTTGAAATGTATGATCATTTTACACTATTAGAACACATGTTTGGCATAAAATCCATTATCAAGCAATATATTCTTAGGATTAGCTGAGGTTGGGAAGCACTACCAGTACTCCTCATGTGGATCTCAACTGTAGTGATTTGTGAGTAATTATACCATAATAGTAATTACAACAATTGAGCTGTTATAGCCATAAACATGATAATAAAATTAATAACATTGTAATAACTAGATGAGTGTTTTTCAATGCAAAAACACGGCTTCCAGCTTGATGGTCACCTTGAAATTTCAACGATGACACTATCTCGTCCTGAATCGTCACCCTTTAAAACCTACTAATACCCGTTTTCATTCGAATCCGACTAATTTTATGCTCAAAGTCACTCTAAGGTCAGCGTATGACCTGGAGACAAATTTTGTTAGCTAGTCCACGATTAGCATCCTTCAAAACCGATATGAGCCCTATATATTTAATTTGAATTCGTCGAAGTTTAGCTTTGAAAAGTTTTATGGGCATTACAGGAAGTGTGAGCCCCCAACCCGCACAAAAATCTCCTATTTCGTGTAACACCACACCTCCCCCTACCTACCACAAAAGTTTTGTGGTTCTAGGTTAAGCGAACTCAATAACACTTACCTGATAACACCTAGCTGGAATAGAATAGTGTAGCTCTGTGTGGGAGACCTTATCAGCTATCAAGACAAATTATAACTGTTGTTCCAAACTTTGCCTTTAGTAGAGAGAGAACAACTCCTAGTTTTCATGGATGGGGAAACTCCTTAGCCTAGTTTACTTTCTGCGGGTTCCAAAAGGCAGGAATAATGCTGCAAGTGTGCAAGCCGCTTTGAACTTTGATAATTATACTTTGTGAGCTTATACTGGAGACTACTGAGATACCAGACTAGTCACAACTGGGGGTGCAGTAGGTAGGGCTACTACCAGACTAGTCACAACTGGGGGTGCAGTAGGTAGGGCTACTGCCAGACTAGTCACAACTGGGGGTGCAGTAGGTAGAGCTACTGCCAGACTAGTCACAACTGGGGGTGCAGTAGGTAGAGCTACTACCAGACCAGTCACAGCTGGGGGTGCAGTAGGTAGAGCTACTACCAGACTAGTCACAACTGGGGGTGCAGTAGGTAGAGCTACTGACAGACTCTTTTCCAGACTGGTGCGTTTACATCAGCAAACCAAGGCTGGTTCTAGTGCACTATGTATCCTCGAAGTGATGCCCACAGCATAGCTGAGGTGGATGGGCATTCCAATATACGTCTTACCGTAAATAAGATACTAAAGTATCTTATTTACCGTAAATCTTATTTACCGTACTTTAGACCGTAAATAAGATACTAAAGTATCTTATTAAAGGTCTAAATGTACTAGGCAGTTCGTATTTCCTAGATAGAAGAAAATATGAGGTTCATAGTGAAAATTATCGCTACAACGTATAAAATAAGAGCAGTAGCCCCTTTCTGCAATAATGCTCGAGGTTCATATGAGGCAGTTCAAATGAGGACAAAAATATATTATTTTCAAACACTGCATTTTATGAAAAGCTCACAGTAAAAAATGTTGGCAATGTTCCATAATGTACTGTTGCGTATCTATGGACATATAAATTATCAAAGGCGAGGGTGCTTAAAATTAGCCAAAAATATATTTCATCGAAATACAGATATCAAAACACAGACTGATATAGGTTTAATGGTATTGACATGTTTAACCAGATGAACATACAAAAAACAAATTGAATCTAAGTTCCATACTTTCTAGATTCATACATGTCAAGTTATGTTTGTCAAATCGACGGACATTTGCTATTTAGGTGGAGGTGTTCAATTTGTGTGGGGTGGGGTAGTCAAATCATCAGAAAATGAGAGATTGTCCCTGAAGATTAGGGACAATCGACAGGTATGTTCAGATTAGCCTTTTGAAAATGGGATATTTCCTAATGAATGGATCCCATTGTTATGCCACGATAGGTCCTTATGATGATGAAATTCTCACGTGACAAGCTAAAGTACCCAGGCGATAATTTCCTTATACCCTACAGGAAGAAATTATTAGCGAACTTAAGTTTGGCGAACCCTCAGCATAGACTTGAATTAGCGGACTTTATTTTTGGCGAATTTTGAATTAGCGAAATTTAAAATCACACAAAGTGTTATTTTCGATATACAACCTTTAAATTTTACTCTTAAAATTGTTGAGGGAATTAATATTGACAGAATTAATTTTTGGTAAATTTTCCATTTGTGAAATTAGCTGAAATTAATTCCAGCCAATAATTTCTTCCAGTAGGGTAACTCGTTATATAGAAAGCTTTAGCCGGTTTATACTGTAAGGCTGCACACAAGATTTAGTGATAGCATTTTTGTTGGACTAGTATGTAAGTTGGACTACTGGATCCCCGAGACATCTAGCCAATCGAAATGGAGTGTAAATACTCAAACAAATAATGTAGTTCTATTATGAATAAAATAGCATTTAGGAAAACTAGGGAAACATCTGTTTATATAAAGAAGAGGACACAACTTTAGGATGTAAAAATATTGATATATATACTATGAACAGTTATTTAAACATCAGTTATTCGCACACGACAAGCTTTTTGCAGAGTGTTCTTATCGCGTACAGCAGGTTTTGAATATTATTGTTAGTAAGGTTGCTTCGTGCTTTCGGATGTGGTAATAGCTGGAACAGGAACATGCATCCAGAGTGGCACGTTATAAGCTTTCATTCAGCAAATTGCAAGCACAGAAGACGGTAGAAAATAGTGATACGATCTATCAGGTCAAGACAAGAAGAAAACTGACAAGAGTACTAACGTTAAAAAGAGTACTAACATTGTATTGCAATACGCTAAAAATTAGGATTTTCAGGTCAGGAAATCGGCTCCAACCATTCGATGGCTCATTGCAATATAAAGCAACAATTACCGTTTACTATGGTTCCCAATTATACAACCTAAAAGCAAATAATACAGATATATTGGAGGGAGCGCAGCAGTGCCTTTCATCATGAGAAACTTTTAATGGGATGGTAGTGGCTCTGACATCATATATGATATTATTAATATATTATTATTATCATATTATTATTACAGTATTATTATAAGGTTGACGTGTTGCACCTGTAAAATATCACTATATTCGGTTAATGATATTATATAATAGGAATCTGGAAGATCAATTGAAGGCACCACATGTACCTTACACTACATGTGCCAGGTACATGTGCATGTACACTAATTCCACTTACCTCCACCAGATCAAAATCACCCACATAACTCATTTGCTGGACTAGAGATATAAGCCCTCATACATTCCAGCAGCATTGAAGAAGCCTACCATGGCCTGAGCAGCCACCATATCATACCATGACTAGTGCACAGACACTGAACGTCTTCTGAGAGAGGGTAAAAGTTTATTATGACCCAAGATAAGGAAACATATAGCAGTATAACTAGGTTAGGAGTATGATAGCACCGCACTAGTGGGATATTACAATAATTCATAGTGCGTATATATTGTCTGAATGGATGAATGAAAGAAGAACAGTTATAATTACTGCACAGGGAATTTCGCCACAATAAATAGTAAATTTGAGAACCGCAAAATACGGTATAATGTTAAATAAAACCATTCAGTCGCTTTCAAAATTAGGAATATCGAAATTAAATCAATCATTCCTGTTTGGGGGAGAAATATATATACTGCTGTTTATATTTACTTGCTACAATATATTTTTGTACACAAATATTCCATTCTCTGTAGCTATTCTAAATCTTGTCCGCATAAGCACAAACACAGAAAGATGGCTATAAAAGCCAATCATATCTGTTAGCGTCCAATTAAAAGGAAAACATTATCTAAATGCTAGTTCATCGGATAGTATCAGTGCCATCGGCACACTAAGCGTGTGGGCATGGAGTAAGAAAAAATATCTGTATTCCAGTCAATTGGATGTAGGCAAGTGATAGTTGGTTAGCCTGGCAACAGCAGCATGTGGTAGTGTAGTTACATAGTAAATAAGGCAGTGGAGCTTTAAATGTCTATCAGTGTACCCCTTGACCTCTGCTTGTCTATCAGTGTACCCTTTGACCTCTGCTTGTCTATCAGTGTACCCTTTGACCTCTACTTGTCTATCAGTGTACCCTTTGACCTCTTCTCTACAGGAATGGGTTGTTCACCTTCAGCCTGAAATATGCAATAATAAATTGGTTTAGCAGATGCCATAAGACTAACAAGAATACGTGCAGAATTGAATTACAGAAGTAACATTAATAAAACTGCAATCAAACCGCAATGTCAAAAGCAATATTTGTGTAATATTGAACAGGGATACTATAAGGAAACTCTAGTCAAACCATACAGTTCACATAGAGGAGACACTCAGAAAGAATACGTATTCAGATTCTCTCCATCAAAAGTGAGAAATGTCAGAAATATTAGAGTTGTCCACTATTTGCATTAAATTAGAGTTGTCCACTATCTGGGTTAAATTGGAGTTGTCCACTATCTGGGTTAACCCTTTCAGTCCCAACGACGGATATATACGTCGCGCTAGCGGCTCTCCGTTAAAACGTTCGTAATTTCAGTTAGAATTATTCTACACAGCCATGCTAAATTTCATTGCAAAGCAAACATGTAGGGCTTCATTTTCATATAATACAACAAGTAGAAATAATGCGTTTAGAGATCAAATTTTTGGCTTAGAAAAAAATATTTGTCATTTATATTTCCGGTTTTGAATTTCGTGTACGCGCCCCGTATAAAAATAATGATATCTTGAAT
>JAOQGN010199338.1:0-10854 GCA_027564295.1 Himantozoum antarcticum | reverse complement strand
GTTTTCGGTTCACATCTACAGAGCCTGTTTTCGGTTCACATCTACAGAGCCTGTTTTCGGTTCACATCTACAGAGTCAGCTACCCATTTAGCAGCATTTACTTCATTATATATTAAAATATATTTATCAATTTTAAATATTTCTTTATATATTTATTTTATTGTTTATATATTATAATTTTATATATTTTACTTGTTCATATATTATAATATAAATATTGATGCTGATTAGACAATGAATAAAATATATAATAATAAAAACAATGGCCATTAGTTTAATTAATAATAATATTAATTATCGATTTTGTTTAAAACATTACACTTGAGACTTGGCATAATTTTTATTTCACTTGATAGCCAATTTAAAAGTTCAATTTGGGCTTGACTTCATGCACCTTTCTGGCAGACGACTTGACTTGAGACTTGCTAGAGCTTGACTTGGAATTGGATGGAATTGGGATTGAGACTTGAGCAAAGTTGACTTGTGAACACCTCTGCTAGGTTATGAGCCAGTCTACATATTCTGTTGTCATAATTTATATCATTCTGAGGGCATTCTGACAACGACATACTATTTTGTACAAACGTGTAATGGCTGGGTGGTTCTCCAACACAATATAATGTGTTTGTGGCTACAATTATCCAAATAATATACACACAATAACATATTACAAATTTCCCTGGCATTTTTTAAAGTAAAAGCGTGAAAGTGGATGCCCTTATTTGGCCTCTGTTCTAGTTGTTACCATTGGTATGAATTATCATCAGAATTATAGTTTTTAGTACATTGTACGTAAGATTTATACAAAACTATCTTTGCAAAATTCATAATCATGGGCTATTGCGATATACTTTTAGCAATTCAACTATCGTTACTTATTACAATTTCCGGTTCGATTGTATGTTGACAAATATGCTGTGTTGACTGTCAAACATTCACGTTCAACTGACATTTGTTTCATTTACATTCCTTATAGTAGTTACTATCCAGAAATATGGGTGAGAGAAAAGGTCAAAATAAATACTATCCACCTGACTTTGATCCAGTAAAACATCGTTCTCTAGATGGTTATCATGGCTGCCATCCACTACGTGAGCGAGCAAAAAAACTCAAATCTGAGGGCATTCTCATCATTCGCTTTGAAATGCCCTACAACATTTGGTGTGAAGGCTGCAAAAAGCCCATTGGGATGGGAGTCAGATATAATGCGGAAAAATCAAAGATTGGCTACTATTATTCTACACCAATATACAAGTTTCGAATGAAGTGTGCAATGTGTGACCAGCACTTCGAGATCAAAACTGACCCGCAAAATCAAGATTATGTTATTTTGTCCGGAGCTAGACGAAAAGAACAAAGATGGGATGCTACTCAAAATGAACAGGTATGTATCTGTAAACATGGTATGTGTAATGCTCTGCTTTTGGTTGTGTTTGTGTTATGCTCACAAGTCAGATTCTTGTTTGTTTTTTATGCTAATTTTATATCATTAAACAATTTTCATAGTTTTCATAGTATTTTAATTTTGAGATAGTTGCTATTATTATTTAGTTTAACTATAATTTTGTTATTTGTTATATTCAATATTGTGGCGGGTGTGCGATATTCATATTGCACACCCAGCCTGGGCTGCTAACAATTAACGATGAATGTGGTGTGGGTCTGCATATTGTATATCAGTAGGCCTACTCCCAAGTTTGTCAACACTTAGATTACTCAGCTAGATTGCTGATACTTATAAGCCTGCCAATGATGTCTTAAATTTGTTAAATTTCACTTTTTCTATTCTAGTGTAATTAAAATACACTATTATTTTAAACAATAAATGTTTAAAATAATAGTGTAATTTAAATTAAGTGTAATTGTGTGTAACTTAATGTAATATTGATAATTCAAACTTAATGTTTAATTGCAGTTTATTGCTCTAAATTGTTCTACTACATCTTTAATATGACATCTGGTTATTGTAATACCACTTTAGGTTGTTCCAGAAATGAGAGAGACACATAGAAAACTGGAAACAGACCCAATGTTCGCACTTGAGCATTTGACAGATGATGTTCAAAAGCGAACCGATACGCTGCCTACTATGGAAAAACTAGAGCAACACCGGGAAAGGTGGAAAGATGATTATATGCTTAACAAGTTGGCGAGAAACAAAGTAGGCTTATGTGTATAACTTACCAGTATAATCTCACTGAATTCTCAATTCAGTGAGATTATACACTAACTAGATTATTGTGGCAGTAGTAAATTGTCATATCCCTCAAATACTGCTAGTATTTGAAATGCATACTAACTTGATGCAACTTTAACTCACAATAGTCCATATAATGGTCCTTTCCGAAGCATAGCTGCAGATTCTAGCTGCAGAAAATTACTATGTGATAGTGATAGTTCCCCACACTGTCTTGACATGTCGATACAGACGTCAGACACCATTATACACAATGTCATCTCTGTGAAAATTGTATCCTTCAAAAAATGTTTCGTTGGCTGATCAGGGTGGCATAGCGATTGATCGTTATGATCATAATCAGTATGTCTGGTTCAATCTTCACCAAAATTGCTCAATATGTAGTGTGGTCTGTTGCATAGTTACACCCACATTGCTCCATATGTAGTGTGGTCTGTTGCATAGTTACACCCAGATTGTGATTCCAATTTATCGGCTGGTGTCGTTTAGTGATATATTACACAGCATTATAAGAACTGCTGTAAATATTACTCATCCCGAACTCTAAATCCAATATTATTCACAGAGCATAGCATTATTACTTGTAAGTTGTGTTCTTTGGAGTGTAGTGTAACCAACGACTATAATACCAAAACGATACACTCAACAGTAGAGAGGCATCATACGGCTAGAGTTGTCCTCTCTTCATTTGGAGGTCACAAATTTTGTATAAGGTGTGTGCCCCAGCCGTTCGTTGAAGGCCATGCAACATCGACATGCTGTTTCGTTTACAACATCATTTCTGAGAACTCAGCACGGGACGAGCGGGAGATAACTCGTGATCAGATGACGGTTTTAAGCGTGTCTGTATCGTCTTGTTATAGTCGTTGGTGTAACCTTCCTATTGAGAAATAGTGTGCTCTGGAATTTAATGTAGCCTAAACCTATGTTATTTGGAAGCTGTGTGCTCTGGAGCCATATTATTGAGAAGTTGTGTGCTCTGTATTGTAAAATTTATATTGTTATTATTTAGAAGTTGTGTACTCTTTAGAGTAACCTACTTAAAGTAGAGTTATATGAGTCACTATCACGGTTGTGCAGGATGTCTATTTCTTATTGTGCAAGATGACGATTTTTGAACAAATGGCAATCTAACTCGTATCTAGACCTAGTAAAGAATAGGATTATCATGATTGAGGATGTACATTTTATTTTTGCTCCAAAATGTAATGTAGAAAAATATAATTTAGAAATGCAATATTTTCACAGTGAAAAACACATTTAGGCTTACTAATTGGTAAATTTCAATATTTCATCAGTTTTGTGGAATTGAGATTCATGATGTGATTATTCTAAAATATTCCATGATGTTATTTATTTCTGTTGACAGTTTAGAACAGAAAAAAAGGAGTTGAAGTCATCATCTGATACAGACAAAGCATTGCTGCAGAAGTCATCTTTAGATATTGCACTTCTACCAGAAAATGAAGAGGACCGTAAACTTGCCGAGCTGATTAAGTACCAGGACGCCGATGCAGGAAGTAAGAAAGCGTAACCCAGACTTCCAGCAGTAATTTTACTCTTGGCTTACCTTTGTTTTACTCACTCTCAAATTGACATTGATAATGAAACTAATTGCTTTGAGACTTCCCAAATTGAGCTGAAATAAAGTTTCAAATGTTGTTTTCATCTAAACTGGTATTCCTCTTTGCACTTTGAAATACTGGTGGAGGATTCCAAACATACTGATGTGAGTTATTGTCTTTGTCTGCTTGTTACTTATTGTCTGCAAGTAAAGCTCTTGTCTTTACCGGTAACTTGAGCAGGCAGAATTGTAAGCTATCACATGTACTGTACACTTGACACCTCCTTTTGACACCTCAATAATCATTTTTAATTCAACAATCAGTGACAAATGAGATATCTGTAAATCTGTACAAGTCATCGTTACATGCGAATTGTCACTGTCTAAGTAACGGAGCATTATGTTGAAGCAGCTCGTTATCATGTCTCTATGACAGCAAAGTGAAATGATCAATCTTATTGTGCATTTATATTGAAACAATTGTAGATTGCTGTCATTGATATATGACTTTGATTTGTGTTGCAGAATCATATGAAGAAAGACAAATAGAAAGAAGAAAGATTATTGAGAAGCAAAGTCTTTTCACACAGCATCTTGGGGTTGGCACTTCCCACACAAACCTTGCCTCCAGCAAAGAAAGTAAATTGAATCAGTTAAAAGCTTTGGCATACAAATCCACACTAGCTAAAGCCAATTCATCATTACAGAACAATGCAAAACCATTATCAGGCATAGTCAAAGTTAAAAGGAAGACCGATGAGCCCATGATAAATGCCAACTACCTCACTGATCAGGGTCAAACAGGCAGTGAAGTTCCTGAACATAGCGCAGATCATGTATATCCCGATAAGGGAGGTATTGAGAAACCCACCACTGCTTATAATAATAATTCGCAATTGACTCAGTCTTCCACATCAGCAAACAATGTGACTTGTGGTGTGATACCGTTGTGTAGTTATTCAGATGCTACCAGCAGTGATACTGATGGATGAAGTTTACAACAAACAAAGTCATTTAGTTTATACATTTCTATTTTATTTAATTGAGTAAATGAGAAAATAGTATATTGTTTATTGCTCAAAGCTGTAAGTCATTATCTTTCATAAATATCTAAGAGAAAGGCGTATGTCCCGACATTAAGTATATATTTAATAGCCTTATGTTCATTATCGGGTTGATGGTCGGGGTTTGAGGTCGTGGGTTGATTGACGTGGGTGCTTCAAAAAGAGGCGCAGGAAAATGCTTCCAAACAGCCTGACTGTGCTATTCAACAGTTTAATATTACAATACGCATGTGATTCTGTATTGTGTTAGCAGATAACAGATTGCAAAACAATTTGAAATAGTATAACGCTAGAGATTGTTGATTGTCTAACTGGAAATAATGAGACGGCTATCACTTACTGATTTGGAGTCGTCTATTCCGGGTACATGCACTGACAACTCCAACATGAGCTTTTGCAAAATAATTAATATCGGATGAATGTCCACTTGTCCATTAATACATATTTGGTGTGTCATATCATAATATCAATGATTTTCAAATACTTCTGCTGCGAATTCTGGGTGTTTAAATGTAAACAGCCGAGGGTGTCAATTGTCTTCAGCTCTTTAAAAAAAATAATGATAAAAAAATAGCAGCTTGACATGTTATCATAGTTGGTATAGTATTATATTATAGTATATTATAGTATTATAGTTATTACAGTTATAATTAAACTGTGACAATATCTTAGGTTATAGTTGGTTGTAGTATCCAGATACAAGCCGTTAATACCAATGTACTTTTGTAATCAGATCAACTACATGTTATGAGCTGTCCAATCATACTACTGTAACCTGAGGTTCACCAATACGTTGACTGAAACATTATTAATCTCATACATATCAGCAGTATCCTGTCGTGTCAATGCCCCTCAGATTATATCAGTGGAGTGATCATTTACGATTGTTCAATTATGTGCAAGTGAACGTCAATCCTTGTATTATTACGCTGATAGTGAGGCCAAAGCTGATATGTTATGCCATGGTCACAGCCCACACCCTCAGCGGTCTCAAAACCGAAATGTATTTAGTAGTTGTTACAGCTCAGGCGAGGCAGAGCTGAGACTATAGCCTAGGGACAATAGCTACAGCCAAGGTGACGCAATAGTGGCTATAACAACCCACTTCGTAATACAATGTAGCAGGATTAGAATGATGTCACTCTCTCACTGGCTATATCCAACTTGATCTTCCTTAGCTGGTGTACCCGTATAATCACAGCTATTGCGACTATAGCAAATACCACAAACATACATACACAGACTATAACAATGATTAGCTCCGCCTGCGTCAGTGACCTGCCATCTCTCTGAGGATTTGCCGAACTTGGTTGAAGACAACTATCACTTACAGAACAGTCTGTTGACATGGTCACAGATTGGGTTGAAAGGGAGGTGCTTGCCGGAGGCATCACTGACGTACCTCCTGTTGATACTGATGAGGCGTCCAAAGAAACTGATGTTTTACTAGTAACTGACGTGGTTTTCGTAGAAATTGCCGTCCTACTAGTAAGAGTAGATGACTCTTTCTTTGCTGTTGTTGTAGGCTGCGTTGTGATCAGCGTAACTGCAGGAACCACTGGAACATTAGTGCATTCATATTCGACCCATGCTGTATCTCTGGAAGTTGCATCATTATTTCCACATGGTGGGTAACTTTTGTCCATAAACAGCACTGAACTGTTAACTGTACATTTCACTTTGTTTATGCACTGAGTCACAACTAAGCGAAAGAACATGTCATCCTTTGTCAATGTCGACCATGTACAGTTACTGATATTGTTGTTGCCACAACTAGCCGGCGGTCCAATGTAGGTAACATTGATCATAGTAATGTTAATGTGGCCATTTCCTCGTTGGCAATCGAGTTCTCCACTGGCCAACGGGTTTTGACCAGCTATGGATTGTGCACAGAATAGCTTTCCTAACTGGACAGCTTGTCCGTTTATAATAATAGCTGCAACAGAAGTAAAGTACTGTTAAGTAGGGGATATTTCCAGATGTAGCCTAACTATCAATCTGTCTCATGCACACAGGAGTTGTCCCATACCAGCCAGCATATTCACCATTTGTCTGACGAGTGACCAACATGATAGCATCGCTTGCAAGGAAAGGCTTCCCATAATTATAGTGAAATGACATTTAGCTAATGAGTAGGCTTATTATGTATAAGGTCGTGGTGGTGTAATGGTAGCGCTTACAGCTATGACACAAGTTATCTGCAAAGACCTGGGTTTGAGTCTCACCGACTACCTTGAGGTTTTCAGCCGGAAGGTTTCTTCTTTCATTCATTGAACCTAACGCTAAGATCTATGCCGTGGTCTCCTAATTGCTAGACCAGGTCTATTTCAGGAAATTACGTAGGCAATAGAAAGAAAGAGAAAACGGCAATAAAAAGAGAAATTATATAGATTCCTTTCAAGATTCGTTTTCAGTTCAGTCGGCAAGCCTAAAACTAAGTTCCCTCTACAAGATTAGTGACACCATGCACCAAGGATTAATCAAGATTAATTTTCCTCATCAAAAGATTTGTTATTTAATTTGTGTTACCGATTCTGAAATAGTTAATATTTAGAAATTATATGATGAAGCCAGTACAGTAATTTTGTCAAAAACCTTATTGTATCCTTTGATAAAGGGCAAATATTTATTTAGCAACATTATTTTTTTAAATTATCACAATAAAATAAAAAGTCAATCACATCAAACACTACACATTCCTCCATTCGCACAAGTTTCGCCTAAGACAGAAGGCCACAAGACGCGTAAGGCAAAGGCACAGAGCGTAACTTACCTATTATAATTAGTACTTGTGGCAAGCTCATGCTAACCATAATTATTTCCACTTCTGGTCTCAATCTCTCTTCCTGGCTCTTATATATATTAGTAAATCTTATTAAATATCTGCTTAATATCCTTTCAATTTTATTGCAGCTCAATATACCCACTTCAACTCCTTGATATACCTCAGTATAGAATATAATATATGTTGCTGTGCATGTCCATCTATGTCTGTTGTGATGGAGGAGTTCAGGGCAGCTCAATGTGTCCTTTCTACTGTCTAAGTAACCATAAAATGCATTCATAACGATAATTACATGTAAATGTATATATTTCATTATATTCGTCAATCTGTTATTCATATGATAACTATGGAATAATTGGACAGAGGTTTTATGATTGTGCGCTGTGCCATCTCATGTCCACAACTCACACTAGGGATGTTCCAACAGCCCCTTTCACAATAAATACGCCGTATGCAAACTTTATGCATGAGCCATAAGGATAGGTTTTGGGCCAAAGGGCCTAAATCCATAAGGGTTTGTAATAGATCTTCTACAATTCAATACAATACATTTCAATGTGTTTTTTTTTTATACCAGTGATATACCCACTTTATTTCGGAATAGTATCTTCAACACAACAACACTGCATGTAACATTTTGAAGGATGAGCGACACATTTAAACCTAGCCTATGTTATTAACCGTAAAGGCTTTATCAGCTACAAGCACAAAACTAATAGCCCCTATGCCCTTATGCCCTTATCCCTCGACTTTAATATTCGACTTTCAAATGAGACTTTTGTTGCCAACACAATTGCAATATCCTTGATATTAATAACAATAAAGATATCTAATCTAATCTATAGCAATTCTGTGAAATTGTTGAATAAAACACAGTGGCTGAACCAAGATTAAATTTGTGTCCAATCAAGGAGTTATATCTCTCTTGGGGATATCTTAACTCCTTGGTGACTTGGTCCAATGCGCGTCACAAATAATCTGCTGCTGCTGCTGCCTATTGCGGTATCCATTTTGGTGCTCTATTAGCACATCTCTAAATATAAACAATTGCCATACAATTATGGTGCAATATGAGTTGGATAGGAAGGGATAGCCGAATTTTCTAGAGCATTATGGGCAGGAAACCCCCACCCTTGTTTAGCCCAAGGCTAAATAACTCTTGTTCCATGCTGCTGAGTTGCCATCTCGCCCCTATTGTGAGTCATTCACTCAGGACAGTTCATCATATATTCATAGACGAAATTGATCAACAGGGTATCTGATTACAATATGTATACATAAGGACACTCATACTGGCAATTAGCAGCAATTAACAATAGATATGCACCTTGCATCCTAAAAGCATATACATATAATACACTAGTCTTGCTTGCAATCTCCAATTTCAGTCATCATTCCTTTCTTACACCTGTGTGGTTGAATCAGGATGTTTAAAATATTGGCAGAGTGAGCCATCTTGCTCAATTTCAATAGATACACAGATCCGGAAAATTTGAATGGTTGTGGAGTGGCTATGTATGGAATAGCGGGAAAAAGTGCTTCAGAAAACCGCTATATCCATTTATATTTGTGATAATAATAACGATTATGGTTTGCATCTCATCTAGGTACCATACTGTGCCCCAAAAGAAAGGCCAAAGCACCAAATTTATAAAAATTGTCTATGCTCAATGCAAGGAAGCGGCAAGTGCCTAATGTCATTGTAAGAAGAATATATAATCATGGAACATTAATTTATGTTTTGGGACTGGAACCCGGGCCCTTTGCGGCACAGCACCTAGCGCAGTGTCAGGCGAATGCATCCAATACACCCGCTCAGCAAACTAAAAAAGGAAGCTTTGCCGGTACACTTCAACATCCACCATACCGCCGTACAGGAAACCAGAATTCCCAGTAAGTGTCACATCCGTCTATCAGGTTTTGGAGTGTTTCTTGACCCCCAAGCCCCAACCCCTAATCCCCAACTGCAAATAGATATGGGTTGAGGTTTGGGGTCAAAAAGCACTCCAAAAACTGATAGACGGATGTGACACTTAGACCTGAAATTCAATCTCGTGCAGAGTTACCCAATTCTGACAGTTGGAGCATAAATCCACCTGCTAATACCTGACGTAGCATACGAGCAATAGAAAATGAATTATACAATTTGTGCCGTGCCGCAAAGAGCCCGGGCTCATGTCTCAGTTTACAAGTGGTTATATATTCTATTAAGTTATTGCAGCAAATTGTAAAAATAAAATTTCTGTTCATTTTGTTTGTCAATTATGGGAACACGTTACAGAAGCTTTCTAGTCACAAGCCAGAGTATTTCAATTTTATAATCATATATTATCTTATAATATATAATATCATATAATCATATATTACCTTAGATTGATTAGTAATAAATATAATTATCACATATCAGCAGAATCGCAGTATAAAACAATCAGGTGCCATAAATATTTTCACAATAAATATAACATCACAAGTTCAAAACAGAGATCACACCGGACTTGTACATAACTGATAGTATAAAAGGACACACGTCATTGTTAGCCTAAACTTCGGGCAAACTGAAACAACAAACAATCAGTTGCTCCGAACCTCAAGCTTCATCATCTCAACCAAATTATAGTCCAAACCGATAGTAAATCAGCATTCAACAGCTAAAAATAGACTTAGTCTGAGTGTCATTGTGAGTCACACTCAGTCGGCGATGCACCAAATCATGCATAGTAACTTTCAAGCTCAAACTATGACAATTTGAATGTAACCGAGCATACAGAGTTGATAGAAATATATATCATAATAATGGTAGTAGCATGGAGCTGAGAAAAATGTTCGGAAAGAAAAGATCATGGGTGAAAGAAACATTAAAAGCTATAAGTTAGTAAAGCTACCATAACCCTAAAACAAACAGCGCTGACTAAGAATATGTAATGGATGATTTAAATGTCTCATCTTCTGCCAGGTTTCACACCTTTGCCTTTGACAGCTGCTGTGGGGGCCTGCTTACCACCCGGCTTGGACTTGTTCTTGTACTGGGCAGCCAGTCTTCGAGGATTCTGTTTACAGGCATTGGGGGAGGTAGACATCAGATGTTCTGTCCAGGAGTTGTCCCCTGTCACAATGTTGCCGTGGCACAAGGGGCAGCGAGACTTCTTGGAGTCGGCAGCTAAACAAACAGATAAATAATAGATGAGCATTGGGTTGGAGTGACAACAGACCTGTCAATTTAGGAGTCATAATTGATCAGCATTTA
>JAOQGN010199227.1:0-10856 GCA_027564295.1 Himantozoum antarcticum | reverse complement strand
TAGATTCAGCAAAATTAAATAACATGAACTATAATTATAGCATATAATATATATACCCCAATTTCCAGCATACTGAATTGCAATGTCATAATTATAAAGTACGGAATTTATTTTAATATAAAAATACAGGAATTGAGTTTGCAATAATTTATTTACTTGAAATGGCCTTTAAAGTGTCATAGACGGTATGGTTACATAAAATACCTCCTTTTAAGGATTAGTTGAATGAAAACTATATAATTATTATAATGACCATGCCTAAGCGATCTGTACCAAGACACAAGACTTTGTGCACCCATCTAATACGATAATTGTTATAGACTGCATTTGCTATGATGTAATATCATCGTTGGGAAGGGTCAGGGGTCCAATAAGGTGTCTCAAACTATTGATGTAAATAATTTTAGTGAAGCGTGGGACCATAGTTGACCACTGATTAGGTGTATCACATGGTAAAAAGGTCGTCTTGGTTTTATCGAAGACATGCGGTGTTAATATTGAATTTGGTGCAATATCATGAGAACATTGACTCAGTAAAACTAAATATCTATATTTAAACGATAAAGGATTGATTATTAATATGGACTGAAAGTATAAAGTGCCACCCATAATATGTTGACCTGTAACTATCTTGTAACTATATAATATATCAAAACTACAAAGTGAACCCTTACAGCAATGGCTCTTATTGATCCCGTGAAACAAAAAGTCCAAAGATCTAAAATATAATACAGAAATATATTTGAATTAATGAACAGGATACAAAAATTTCATTTGCAATATTAAGTATCTATTGATAAAATAAAAAAATTGAAATGCTACATAATATGTTTCATGTTATACTTATTATAACGTATAATTGCGTGTTTATAATGCTTTTCCTATCTTTTGTAACAGGGCATAACTCTGTTTATTGAGTTGCACACACTGTTACCCAAAATGCAATTAGTATGATGGCGGATTGCTGTGTGTGGTACAATGTCCAAGCTAATGATCATACATGCACCAAGCACCGTACCTATCGCACTGTTGTAATTGTAATACACAGCGAAGGGTGCGGATAGTAGGAGCTAAGCTAATCTCAAGAAATGAGGCACTAGCAGGATGTGATTGCCATAATATGTACTAAAATTAACTGTTAATAAGTTTGCATGCACTTAATGTATCACAGAAAGCCCCATAATGCATTACATTGCAGTTTCTTCAGTGAACTTCATTATTTCCAAAACAGTGAATTATGTCGCGATAATTTTTTTGGAATGGAGAGCAAATTATTACGAAAGTTGTCTCGGAATTAAATAATTAACAGGAAATAATTTGCTGAAAATAATTATAAGTTAATGAGTCTCTTCGTTAACAGTTTATAATTGTAAAGTTGAAATTATAAAAACTTGGGATTCAACAAAATTTACTATCATTATTTATTGTACAACCATCAGTGCCATAATTTGGAATCGCTCTCTTCATTTAGTGAGCTAGTAGTGTCTATTATTTAAATTTTTTGAATCTGTAGCGATTCTATTTGTTTTATCTACTTTAAATACAGGATATTTAACTGCTCGACTACTCTTCAGCGAAGTAGATAATAAGATTTCCATTAGGAGTTTTTTTTAATCTTTGGAATTAAAATTGCTCAGGCATAAATAAAATATACCCTTTATCAAATTTCACTAATAATTTACTCTAACTGCATTACGTAATCATATTGTTCTGTATTGTAGGATACCCCGCCCTAGGCGCTTATTTGCCGTCTGAATTATCTCGTAGCGGTCAGAAGAGGAAACGCAGACATAGAACTATATTCTCGGAGGAGCAACTTGAAGACTTGGAGAGAACATTCCAGAAAACCCACTACCCAGACGTACTATTACGAGAAGAACTTGCCATCAAAATCGACCTTAAAGAAGAGAGGGTGGAGGTATGTGACCCCCAACAATCCCCTTATTATATTATGTAGGAATTCAGAAATTCTGTCTGATGCCGAGTATCTGAGATCGGAAAAGCTTAAGTCCGACTCATTCTCTGCTATTTAGACAAAATAATATACTACTCTACCCATACACAGAAAATATTTTGTTTGATATTTGGAATTTTAACTCGTAATTGTAATAACAACACTGCTAGGGCTATATTGTGACCTTCTCCTAGTAAAGATAATCGTAATCAAAACTACAACAGTAATAATATATAACATAATTTCTTTCTGATCCGGTATCAATCGTAATGTGTCAAGTCATGCCAAAGTTATATAGATGGTGCATGTTTGTACCATTTATGAAAACAAAACTATTTGTCGTCTGTACTTTTTAATCAATCAATAAGGTTTAAGCACTTGGGGTGCACATATTAAACTGCACATAGAAAGTAGTGTAACTATTGGACAGCGAATTCTCCAACGCATTTCAACATAAGGCTAAAAACTGATTCTTATATTTTCTGACACTTTGTTATTAAAATTCTACTGTAAAATAACTTAGGTGTCATGTTCACCAGAAAGGAAGTTTATGCAATGAAATCATCACATATTTGGCAACAGAAACTGATTGGAATTAAAATAAATATACAATTAATTAGTGTGGTAAATCCTCTTAAACTAGTCTAATTCTTGTCACTTGGAAAAAACTGTCATTCCCAGCTAGAGAGATGAAGACCTACAGAAAGGATGATTTATATATTAATATGCAATATCCGAATTGGTGACTATACTGTGACTGGATATTGCTGGAGTACTGGAAAGTCCTGATACAGGTGTGATAAGTACATAATTATTTTGTAGGTTTGGTTTAAAAATAGACGAGCAAAGTGGAGAAAACAGAAAAGAGAACAGCATGACTTATCTTCTCGTGCTCCTGAATTTTCGTCTGCTAACGACGGAGAGGAAGAAGAAGATGAGATCATTGTAACTGATGAGGATCTATCCCCTCCTAACAGCCCGCCATTATCAACAGCTCACAAACTTAAAACAAGTCAAATGATGTCATTGATGAAATCTAATCATATGAACTTCTCAAGCAATAATAAACTCACAGATAATAACAACCTACCCGTAAGCCGGTTACTGACTAGTGACAAGCATTACCCATAGTAGAGCTATCTCAACCCCTCCTTTTTCTGATAATTTATTTTTCTGATGAGGCTATATAGCCTTACTTCCAAGTTTGCTCCAAGACAAGGATATGATGGTAGTCTTCAGCCCACACCCTTCTTTTGAGTGGCCTTAAAAGTAAAGCTAGAAAAGGCTCGCCCACTGTGATAGTACATTATATTACTTTTTATGTTACATTATGAGATTGTAAATATGTAGACTAATTGTATGGTATGCTACTTTGCTAAGTGACAATATAAACCTGATATTATAAACATTTTGACATGGCATAATCCTAATCATTGTGTGCCTAACAACGATAATATATTATCAATATCATTTATTAATTATAATTAGGAGTTGCTGTACCTATGTGATGACAGAGTTTCGGGAGAAGAAGGCAACTCTCAACAACAGCTTTGAGCTGAAATAATTAATACGATAACAAGCTAATGTTTTTAACATAGTTCTCGGTAATATTTTTAATTTGCTTTCACTCTTATCAAAGAACTCTTTGTCTCATAATGCAGTATAAAGTTTATATTACAAAATATTATAAACTCTAAAACTTTTTGTCTCAATTTTTTCAAATGTTATATTGAGCTTCATTATCACTGGGTTATATGAATGCCCATAAACTGCACCCACTATTATAATTATACTATTATGTATTGGAGAATGGTAATCCTCTTTTTTCCAACTTTGATGGAATGAATTTTGTTGTTCAATAAAAATAATTATAAAATAATTTTATGAGAGAACATTGTGTGATCTACTCCAACCTTCAACTGTGACTGTTGCATGTGCTATGATGATGGCACATATAATATTGCACCTGTAATGTGCTACATAATTCAAAGTATTTAATGATTAATTTAATAATTTAATAATTTAATAATTTAATTTATTATGGGTTATATTTATAATATTGTATCAATTTAATCATTTAAAAATTTCATTTATTATGTAATGTATCAAATAATGTAATATTACGTTCAACAAGTAAATCATAACATGGTACCTACATGTAAAATTATGCTTTATGATGTCAATTTGCTATTTTTGTGCAACACTTTCGTATTATTGACCATTTTGCATCTGGAAGCGAAAACAATAATCCATCGACATCCATTTATTATCTGATTTACGAAAACTAGTAGACGTAAATGTGAAAAATTAGGAAATCTCCGTTCTCATCACCAGTTCTAATAACTTTTATATGTCTGGCTAAAACTAAAACACATCGTACAGAGCTGCCATTATGAGAGCCACCAAAATGAGCACCAGGCCAAGGCTATCATAGGCTATTTATATAATCTATTAACCTGCACTAGAACCATATAGATATTATATACATGTATATATACTTATAAATATGGACTTTGATTTGATAACCAGAAAGCCCATTATTATATAACATACATTTGGTGGATTTGCTACATTAGACACCGCCTATTAGTGAAATCAGAAAAGTGGTATATTAGAGATGCTTAAAATATATCGTATCATACATAGCTTATAATAATTATATAGTTACCCAATATATCATTATATATTGTTTAGATTTAGACAGCTTGAGAAATCAACACAATTTATGAATAATTAAGTAAGGCGGGCAAGCTGACTCGCCCAGTTTGTGCAGTTGCATCAACTTATAATTGACAAGGGTGCCACCTCTGAGAAAAAATAAGCGACTCGGTACTCAGAGCTACATCACACCAGCATCACGCTTGTCAGTACGGAAAATTTCATTTATTGTTCACTTTCATAAGTATTTTTAAATCGTAATATTATCATTTTATATCATATGCTATATCTTGCATATTTTTTTTGTTTGCATTAGAAACATTGTTTTTCTATGATATTTTATCAATAATTTTTTATGGCTCCCTGTAAGCACGCTTTATGTACAGCGCTTTAGCTGTTTTAAGTGGCAAAATAAAGTATATAGTATAGACAGACGGTCAACCAGTCTTATCAGACAATAAATTATTGTCTGATAATTTTAATTTTTAACCAATCAACTAGTTCCTTTTTTTATTTGCATGTAATTACATCGTATAAAAAAACTTTAAATGAACATCTTTAAAGATAATTTAAATTGCGTTTCTTACTATGATATTGTCACAATACTACAATATGAAACGCAATAACTTTCTGAAAATATTTTTATGAAATAAGAAAAAGAAATCCAAAATCAACATACCACAAAGATATCATACTTTCTTACCAATACTTTGAAGTATTCCATTTGCTTGAGGCTGTATTTTCCAGTTCCTTGAAAGAAAAGGTTGTCAACAGTGTTTATGAAGACATAGCAAGCCACGCCTGTATCTTCATCAAATCCTTTCCGTACCTCCATGTCCAACGGTCTTATCTGTGTGTTAATATCTTTGAGAAAATCTCTCAGGTCTTCCATTACAACTTCCTCTATGAAATATACAGATAGGAAAGGGTTGCCATGAGTTAACAAAATATTAAAACTCAAGTAATAGCATGCTCGTATGTTCGTGATCCAAAAAAATTAACCGTCACAATTAATGCTTATCAAATGTATTCACTGGTAAGCAGTTAAAGATCATGTGAGGTCCTCGGTTCAATTCCCACGGAGGCAAACAATTTCTCTGCTAAGATTTTTAGGACAAAATTCATGACCCCATGAGTTGTTCACCGTCTGATCAGCTGGTACAATGTACGAGGTTAGAGAGGTTTCACTCGATACTCTGCTATTAGGTTATCATTTAGAACAATACAAACCAAGACAAATTAACTACAATACAACGCTAGTTTGAAATGGAGATAATGAAATTGTGACTCCGTAGAGATGTGGTACAGACAGTGTAACTAGCGCTTGTGCTGATAGCATACAATTAATTTAGCTATCCTTGTGTAAACTACACATGGAATACAATAAACAAACTTTACAAATCGCAAAACAGTAACTTTTTAGTAGAACATTTTATATTACATAATTTTATAATTATATTATATTTTATTTTATATTACAATATAATATAACTTTATATAAAAACTTTATATTATAAAGTTTGCATTCGAACCATACCTTTACGGTACGGTACAGCACCGAACACTTGATTCACACGGAGTTGATAACTCTGGTGGAGAATGAATTTCCTGGTTCCCTGTGTACAGTGATGTGTTAGGTGCTAAAATGCACTGGCAAAGTTTCCTTTCGTAGCGTTGCTCAGCTCGTGTAGTTCATGCATTCACCTGTCACTGTGAACCGTCACCTGTGCATCGTCACCTGTCACTGTGCACCATCACCTGTCACTGTGTACTGTCACCGTGACCTGTAATTGATGCATTCACCTGTCACTGTGCACCGTCACCTGTCACTGTGCACCGTCACCTGACACTGTGTACCGTCACCTGTCACTGTGCTAGGTTCTGCACAATAAAGGACCTGGGTTCAAATCTCGACTTTATAAGTGTTGATTGATATTTATTAATAAACCATTTCCTGTACTAGTTTGCATTCAGACTAAACTAACTAAACATCACTAAACCCGAACTATACCAAATCTTAGACTAAAATTTAATTGATAAAACTTTGAGGCATGTAACCTTCGATAACACGCTTTAGAGTTTGCATATTATTATTATTATTATTATTATAGGCATTGCTAGTACAATGCCTTGTTAATCCTTGACTAATACAAACCACCATATCTTTCCCGACAGCTCTGATAACGATGCTTCACTGTAGCAGAATCCATGAACCCCACATGCATAATAGATTGCAGAAACATCTTCTGCGAGGAGGAAAGTGACTTGTTCATCGTGACAACCCAACTTAGCAATAGTTTGCAGAGTATTCTAAAATTGCAAATATATATAAAATATCATATATATATAACAAGGCTGCAAATTGATCACGTCATTTTTACGATCAACGCAATGAGATCAGCTTGAAGATTAACTGGATTAAAAATCCAGTAGCTCAGTTTGTCAAGTAGGCTGCAGTGGATAGCATTTTGAAATATAGAAATGAAATATTTTGATGAGCTGTTATAGCGATGTACAGGGTTATAAGTAATGCATGAGTTTACTTCTTCAATAATGGTGCTATATAACAGGAGTTGTGCCCTCGTTTAGCAATCATATTCAAGAAAAGATCACTTCAAAATACTAGGTCATTTACATACTACTATTACATGCAGCATGTACTGTTAGTTGCATGTAATGTTACTGTAGAATATTGCTGCTAATGTATCAAATAACATTAGATGCATTTAGAAGATTAACTGAGATTAAATTTTCAAGATTAATTTGGATTAAATTTCTAGGCCACGGCCCTAATAAATAAGCACGTCAATCAATAATTGGTCAACACAAGTTACTCGATGTATTCTGTTACGTGGACTCGTGATCAGACCTGTCAACCAATATGCCAAAAGTGTGATTGTCACGCTTTTGAAGTTGTCATCACACTAAAAACCACTGTCACACTTTCAGGGATATCCAGTGAAATGTCACGATTTCAGAAAATTTCATTGAAAATTCTAAGGAGTTATCTTCTTTGTGTCCTGTAGCTAAGGCTGCATAATGACCAGTTCTCATTGGTCCTTTTGGACCAATGTATGTGCTTGTTGTTAACCCATTACCTAATAGTATGTTACAAAAACTATATAGCTTGGAACTTTGAATTTGGATCATTATATGGGTTTTCTGTGGAGCAATCAACACCCTGATATGATTATAGTACACTGGTGCAAAAGTAAATATACCCTATAGGTGCCAAAGTATTCACGTGCCTGTTTGGTTATGGTTTACTACTTGACTAAGTTTACATTGCGATTTGAGTTTCTTTTGACACTTTGAGTATTATGGACCTTGAATTGTCAATAAGTTTAAGTTTATCTCGATATGATATATGATCTTACTGATTTTCCACTCCTCCCAAGAACAAGAAAAGCAAAACTCAAAGCAAGTCTAAGTATTTAAGGTCCTGGAAAACTAAATATGACTGGATAGCCAGTGTCCCTTTGGACAATTATGCATTTAATTATTATTTAGATAGACAAAATGTGATCACCATATGATTGTCTATATTTGTATAGACAATCATTGAATACCATAACCATTTATTTTATCATGCAACGTATATTTGTAGTGGATAGATTATTTTGTGCATTATAATTATAATAAATAATTATTAATAATTTAATATTATAGTTATTGAAATACGTTTGAAATGTGCAAGAAGTATGCTCAGAATTCACCAATTAGCACATGTGTGTAAACATTTTTTGAGGGAATATCCCCGAACCTGTTGTTGGGAGGGTGCTGTGCCCCTCCCGCACACGCATGGATAGTACCCCTCGACAGACACTGTCAAAAACCCTCACTCACTGATTGTCACACTTTCAAAGTTTTGTTGGTTGATAGGTCTGCTCGTGAGGTATGTCTTGCCCATACCTTGGAAATTACTAATGCATTACAACAAAAACACAGGCGTCAAAGTTGTCTCCCCCTGATAATGTGATTAATGTCCCAAACTAAAAACTCCAAATGCACTTTTAAGAACTAAGCTATGCTGACAAACTGTACTACTGCATCTAAATAATTACGTGTTAATCAATGGAACATGAAGTGAGAACACTCCAAATTTTTGCCTTTGCTTGCTGAAGACTACAATTGGGCAGACTACAACTACATAATTTGATAAAACAATTATTATGAGTTAATGACAGGTTGACGTTATAGCACAAGACATACAGGGGACAGCCATGGTAAATCGGTGGCTCTGCGGGTCAAACCCAACACTCTCCAGCCACATTGCAGCGTTCCAGTACTTCAAAACAATCATTGGAACTCATGACCAATAATTTAATGCTATGATTAATAATATTGCAATATATTATAACATTAATAATAATTAAAGTATTAAATAATAATAAATACTTTAATTATTAATATAAAACAATAAAACAATATTAATATGATAATATATATTTCTATTAGGGCTGTTGAACGAATAAAAATATTGATCATGATTAACCTTGAAAGCTTTTCAGTTAATATTCGATTAATCTCCATTTTAATCTACGGTGAGTTCCATCAGTTTCCATTCATACACAAGCTGTGCGACTCTCTGAACACTATTTATACTAATATTTCAAGCCAAAAGTTTAGCTAAAATTTGCATGTAATGACATTTCATGAAACTGACACCACCACGGGACTTTGCCTGCATTCACATGAGCCGGGGCAAATAATCAAATGTCCTTTACATTGATAAAAATATGAAATAAGTAGAGCAAATACGCTCAAATATACACTGTGTTACAGGACAATTAATCAGGATCAAATAAATCAATCTACATGTAGTTAATCTTCAAAATGACTTAATCTCGGTTAACCTAAATCCCAACCTTAACCGAATCTAAATATAAACAGAATAGATATCTAGTTTCCTCAGCGGAGTCTGAGCCAAATAGTAAATGGTTGGAATATATTTTAGCAATCAAGGGTGAAAAAAGAGCTTGCGATTTGTGTTTGGGGTTTAGGTTTACACAAACCAGAAACCTCAAACCACAAGCTATCAAGCTACCAAACACAAATCTCAAGCTATCTTTTCACGATTGGCTGTTAAAAGTAACTCCAACTGTAACTTACTCTGGGAGAACATTTTGTGTTGCTGAAAACCATCACGGAGCATTTATCGCCATTTTCCAATGGCATGCCCATAATTTAAGTGAATTGAAATTTTCTTGAAATCTCTGCTTTTCTGCAGAGGTGCTGACTATCTGGCATATCAGGGTGTCATCAGTAAAAGGGTTGAAACTACAGTTGACTTTTCAGGGAGATCAGTGATATAGACCTGAAATAGAGGGGTCACAGTATACACTAGGGACACACAGTATACACCTGGTGTACACAGTATACACTATACACCAGGAAAAGCTGCCCTATCCAGAGTTCAAATGCATTATGGGTAGGCCAAACTGAATGAACAGTATACGAACGTTTCAGAACTAAGTGTTTGAAGATTGTGGGGGTTGGAACGAGTAGTACTTCCAATATGGGCATCTCAACCACTTGCAAAACACATGTTGTCTCACCTACGGAACTCCGTTTCGACTCGAAACGCAGTGTGAACAGACCCATATTCGATTGAACATATGGCCATTGGTGATGATCTAACGCAGTGGTTCTTAACCTTTTTCTCACCTTTCCCTCTTTTCCAAACATTTTCCCTTTTCCAAAACATATTTAGTTTATCATTATTACACTGTAAGTTTGTTCAATTTAGCTAATATTTTATTTATGTAAAATAACAGTTACCTAAAGAAGTTATATCCCCTCCCAGTCGAGGAGAGTTGTTTGTTTGTTTCCCTTCAAACAAACAAACTTATAATCTGTTTCCATGCATGTATGTTATTACTGTACAATGTACATGTCTATGAATGTATATGGATTTATATAATATACATGGGTGATATAATGCGAGACCGTAGACTTATTATGTAATATATAGGCCTAATAAGGCTATGTGTGAGACTTCTGCAGCTGCCTTTTTTTAATCAAGCTACTAATGTCAGGAGTAGTGTTTGAGATTGAATACTGAGTTCGAAAATTACAGTTGGAAATAGTCTGTTTCTAGATAGGGTTTGGGGGTTTCTAGATTGTGGTTTGGGGTTGGATAGGCACACATAGTTGCCCCCGTCCAGTGCCTTAGCTTCTCGCCCTTTTTCGAACTGTAATTTGCGAATAAACATGGATTCGTTTGAGAGTGCACACCTCAATT
>JAOQGN010199116.1:0-10857 GCA_027564295.1 Himantozoum antarcticum | reverse complement strand
CCTCGCATCCCTAACAGATGTCACCATCATATACACGAAATACGTCCTATTGCATCCCTAACAGATGTCATCATCATATATACGATATACATCCCCTTGCATCCCTAACATATGTCATCGTCATAACATTGCATACCTACACCTCCGCTTGCACCACTAACATCTTTATATGGTAATAAAATAACTACTCGTATTACAAACAACGCAATGAAATAAATATCCACCTTACAATTAGCCGCAATCGTTTCATATCTTGGTCAAGCATTGCAATCATGTGCATATACTCAATTAAGGCCATGCAGATATTTCCAAAATCAGACTGAGCTCCTGCCTCCTGGGTGTTCACTGTTTAGCACTGGGGCATTACTTTATATATTATTCTACCAAAAATCTACAGGTCATATGTTTCGGGTAAAAGGAAACGGTTATGTACACTATATACTTTAATAATTATACAATAACATTTGCATAATTCACCTCAGTTTGCAGGGTGCAGTAGTGTCCTACAGGACAGACTCCGCCCACAGCACCTGGTATTAACGTATCATTGGTTGGGTCAGGTATTGAGTTTCCTGCCTTGCAGTATGAGCCAGCAGAGCATGGTCCTGTTCCCGTGTTGTTTGTGGCATAGTCAAATGACCTCGCACCGGGTTGTTCACAATAAAATCCACCTAAACAAATGCAAGTTTGAAAATAATATATTCTAAATAAAGCAAAATTAGGCAGTGTGTACATGTATATTAGAGAAGCACAAACTGATAGAATCCACCACTAATACACATTTACGCTCAACCCTGCCACAAAGATTTGCAAGTCATTTATAAAGTCGTACTGAAAACTGGTAGGTTGCGTCACAGATCTCATCCTGTTGATGAATATGGAGTGTGCATAATATGTGACTCTGGTTATGAGAATATTGCCAATAGTGTGCTGATAGATTTGTAAGGACTTTGAATTCTGCTAATGGATTGGGATTAACTAACAAGAGTTTGTGAGCTACCATGAGTGCTATTTATCCAAGCAACGATTGGAAATATTTGGAAATGGGTCCCTAATCCTAAAACCATTGGCTCATTCATAGTGCCTAGTTTATAGTGCCTACTGTCGATAGTGCCACATTCATAGTGCCTAGTTTATAGTGCCTACTGTCGATAATGCCACATTCATAATGCCACAAGCACGGAGAGCATAATACTGCAGAGTACTGGTACTCATTTTTAGGTACTTGCATCAAATAAGCAACCACAGACCACAAATGAAGGTAATTCATTAAACTACATCATCCAATGTAATATCTGTAAAAAACCAATGTAAGTCTATACCAAAGCAATGTGCTGTAAGAACCAATGCAATGTCTATAAAAGCCAATGTAGTGTCTATACAAATTAAGCAGTATTATTACCACCACAATCTGATAGCTTAGGTGTCATTACATCTCGATTCTCAAATATTTGAGGGAATTTTACGAGAGCTCACAACTATCCTCATTATTATTTTCCTAACTACCTACTACAAAATATTACATGTAGAACAATGCATTTAAAATAACTAAACTACATAAGTATGGCAATTGGTAAGCAAACTCACCGAGACAGGGGAGACAATCGTCTTCACTGATCATACCATACTGATCATTGAACGTACCAATGGGACACATGGGGATGGTAGCATTAATAGACCCTGGGCAGTATCTACCTCTGGGGCAGATTGTGCCAGCCACAATACCACTACCATCATTGATACAATAGTAGCCGGGTGGGCAGTCATAACATTGGATCAGCCCTGTCTGATTACTGAAAGAACCATCTTCACATGCTATAGGGAAACCTACAACAAAGTCATTGTTATAAACAAGAGTAACACATAAAAAGGAGAAAGTCGCCAAGTCTGGAGACTAGATAAAATCGATGGAATTAAAAATACAAACTTATTCTTGAAACTTTGTGAGATTAATCTTACGAGATAAATGATATACTATTATTAGACTAGTTACCTGTGCCCGCCGGACAATAGTAGCCTTCTGGACATTTGTCACCAGTTATTGTATCTAGTGGGGCCGGTGTGAGCGCTTTCCCTTGACAGTAATATCCTGCTTGACATAGGACATTAGGCTCTGGTAGGGCTAGGCCTACACAGGCCCACCCAGCAGTGCAGTCAAAGCATTCAGTCTCAGCTTTCAGAGCAGTCTCATTGGAGAATGTACCGTTAGGACATGGATAAGTAACATAGTCTGCAGTTCCTGTGGGCATTAATATAACAAGAGGAGTTAGAATCAAACAATATTGGGAGACTTCACATAGACCCAGACACATAGACTAGGACTGAAGTCTACGTTATCAGTACATCAGAGACAGTAGAATATACAACATGTATACGCGGTAGCCATAGAGGTATTAGGCTATGCGGTAGCATAATTTAAGCACAATGCTGATACAGTTATTTATATTGCTTGGGTAATCTAGCCTAGCTCGATACATTTGTTGCATTTATCCATTCGCATCTAGAATGATCAAAGTCATAGCTGTGAACATAGTCAGAAGAAGAGGTAGGTGCAGGACTGGCTATTTTTTAGATAGCCCGTGATCTAGAAAAATAATGCAGGTGGAGAAGTTGGCTTTTCCACAAAAAGTTCCCAAACTCAAAACCCCAATCAACCATCTAGAATCCAGCTATGCTGAAAATAGTCACTATTACACCTAAATGGTCAGGAAGGAGCGGGAAAAACAATCTTCACCGTCCTCACATTACATTGCAAAGAGAAGTGCAGTATAGGAGGCATAGGTCAGTACAGACCTTCTGGACAGTAATATCCTTGTGGGCAGACATCTCCATATGTTGCAGTACCATTGGGCTCAGCAGTCTCTGCTCCGGTTGTGCAGTAGAAACCAGCAGCACATGGGAAGTCTGTAGCATTCAGTCCAACCCTGGTACAAGCAGCACCTGCGACAATGAAGGAATGGATAGAACTTGTCTACACTGTCAAGTTCCATCAGTTTAATAATAAACCCAATTCAAATCTTTAAACTGTTCAATATATTAATTATTTATTTATTTATTTTATTTTATTTATTTATTTATTTATATATTTAGCTGCTGCATGATGTACGTTGACATTGACATCTGGTACATTGTACGAAGTTTTGTGAATACCATTAACACAGACGATAATCATGAGGTTTTTGTTATTGCACAAAAGCAACAACATGGGCGTTGAAGTTATGGTCTCACACATAGTAACTTGGAGTTAAGTTATGGTCTCACACATAGTAACTTGGAGTTAAGTTATGGTCTTACACATAGTAACTTGGAGTTAAGCTCTCATAGTCTCATAAGCAATACGTTGGAGTTATGTTCCCATACGTAGCCACTTGGAGCTATGTTCTCATACGCAGTAAGTTGGAGTCATGTTCCCACAAGTTTAATCGGATTTAGAAGTTTTGCCATAGCACTCTATAGTAGTATAATTTATAGCAGCCTATAATAGCGGTGAGTTAACATGCTCACTTGTTAAAATTCCACCACTATCATGCATAGCAAAATGTGTGCTTTAGTCACAGAACTATTATCTGGGCTAACTGTTACCTGCAGTGCATGGTGTACATTCGGACTCCTTAGACAGTCCCGATATAGGGGAGTATGTCCCGCGAGGACAACCAGTGGGTAGCACAGATCTAGCTGGACAGAAGTAACCAGGTGGGCACAGTGTTGGGTCTACAGAGCCCTCCAGTCCACAGTAATATGATTGTGGACAATCCAAACACTCAGCTTGTCCTTCACTATAAATACATCACAGAAATACATTAAATGAAGTCATAGATTGGTTTAGTATGATGAATTCTGAGTTAGTGTTGCATTCATAATAACTTTCAACTCGAGTAGCTAGCTAGCCTATTATTGTTTACAGTTATGGATGTACTTACACCCTCCATATGTCACTTAAAGTAATCACATATTGGTTAATTTTTCTGGATTCCATGTCATTTACTATAAGTTTGTCATCCCCGTTGGTAATGGGGACACCTTTACGGGGGTATCGCATACCTTTATGGCTTGTTCAGCAGTTTCTGAGCACACAAAGTACTAGTAATTAGCATTTGGCTCAGATTTACAGACCATACCAGATCAGCATAGCATACTCACTTTTTCTGATAGGTCTCCCGAGGGCATGGTTGTGGTGCCCAGGCTCCTTCCAGTGAGTAATGCCCGGCGGGTGAAATATGCTGATCTCCTGTTGAAGCTCCTCCATCACAGTAATACCCAGGGAAACAATTATCTGTAGCAGCAGAACCTTGAGATCCTGCACAGAATTTACCGGGTTCACATGGTATGCAGTCAAACTTAGACTTGGATCCTTGTGATGGCACATAGTAACCAGGCTCACAGGGGAGAGGAGCAGCAGTACCTATTGGGCAGTAGCCTCCAACAGGACACAGGCCACCATTTATACCATCTGGAGGCGAAGATGTGTAGGCACTTGCTCTGCAGTAAAATCCAGAATCACACAGACCTGCAAAAAATATATAAAAATATGTTTGTCCAGAAATTATTTAAAGATTATTTGTGAAATATTATCAGTTTATTTAAAATATTCTTTCCAGAATATTTAAAAGATTATTTGGAAAAGGAGATATCTACATATATCTGACTCATACTTATACGATGGGAATAGTTTATTCAACCATGCTTATAAAAAAACTGTCCTGGGTATTAGTTTGCAATCTATTAATGATGTCAAGTGTCATGTCAAGTAGTTTCCTCGGCAGGTGTTCAGTACCCACCAAGGACTCCTACAAAGAGGGCGATATTAACTGACCAGTTGGTTCAATAAGTCCCAGTCCGGCACAATATTTTCCTCCAGGGCATGGTTGACAATCTGTAGAAACTGATACTTTTGTTTGATTTCCATAGGAACCAGCAGGGCATGGCTGTGGGTTGATGGTACCCGTCACACAGAAATACCCTTGTGGACAATCCTAAAACATACATTTGCTGCATTTATTTGGCAAAGCAGTAGACAACAAAATTGGAAATTATACAAATTAATATACAGACACTACAAACATTTCAGTTAACATAGGCTACGATTAACCTAGGCTGGGTTTCCAAGCAATATGTGGGCGTGAGGAAAAAGATAGAGACGGGCTTCCATGGGCTTGGAAACCCAGGCTGCGACTAACCCAATGTGCATTAATTAACTCTATTAGGCTGAATATTCACATAGTATGGAGTAACAAAAGGAGTTTATGTACTATAATAAAACTATTAGTGGTCAATGCAATGTGTACAGCAATTACTCTTTATGTATGCTACACAATAACAAGATAGCCAAATAAATATGACAAAAAATTACAAATAATTTAAGAATAAAAAAAAAGCTACAATCACAAGAAAGACTGTCTAGACCCTAGACTATGCAGATCAAGTATTGAGCCTATTATAATATCAGGATTTATGTAGTTGTCTGCTCATTCATATATGCAAATTTGTTGGAATAGTTAGAAAAAAGCATTGGTTCTGTCTAAGCAAAATTGATGAAACTATTATTATAATAAATAAATAAATCAACTGAGAAGCAATCCCAACCCAACGTTTAGGGAGGGCAAGCCAAAGGCATATAACACTACATGCATTTAATTTACCACAAACAAGACAAATGATACATAAGAGCTTACAAACGGCTGCTCAAGACCGGAGATATCACAGTACGATCCAGAAGTGCACTCCGTACAGTCAGCAAATGACTCACTAGATGCCCCGTATCTAAAGAAGCCTATAGGACATGGGTATGTTGTAGAGATGCCTGTACCAAGGGGGCAGTAGTGACCTCCTGGACACACGTCTACGGTGGCATTCAGTCCTTCTTGGTCACAGTAGAGACCTATTAAAGTAACAACACCATGCAACAGATTCATTCAACATAATAAGAGATTGAAAGGGCAAAGAATGCCAACGTGTGCTCGTTGTACCCAAAGACCGGGAGCTTGGGGATGATAGTTCAGGCGACATCTATCAACTCGAGAAACTAAACAAAAAGTAAAACAGTAAATGCGATATTATGCATAAATTGTCCATTCTTTAGTTTCTGACTATTTAACCGCTTTATTGTATGTTGCAATATATTATAGGTTCCATGTTTTTTGCGATTTACTTATATTTTATTTCACTAAACAATAAATCAAAAAACAAAACAAACAACAAAACAGCTATAACCACTGCTTAGACAAGAAAGCAAACTAATTATTCTTACATATTAAAACTGATCACAGCAAGTAAAAACTATCATGAGATGGACTAACAGACCTTTGGGGATTGTCGGCTATCAGTGTATGCTAGCGTGTGTGGCAGTAATTCTGGGTTACTCGATAAACTGGTATGTGTTTAGTTATACAAATTAAATTTAATCATCGATTAAAATAATTGAGTCAGTTTTTTTGTCATAGCAAAGTAGAAAACAAATAAATAATCCAAGTTACCGCTCTCTACAACTGATATCTTCGGTCCGCTAAATAGAAATTTTAGGTATCTCATAATTTTATAAATTCTCATCCATCCAATATCCATGTATAGAGTACCTGGAGTACACTGCTGGCATTCAGAGACTTGTTTGAGTCCGTAGTGAGGGTTGAAGGTACCAACAGGGCAGGGTATTGGGTAGGCATTGGCGGAGCCGTTGACGCAATAGTATCCTATCCAGCATCTGTCCCGTACCAACTCAGGCACCCGTGCCAAGCCTGGTGGACAATGCATTCCAGCTGGACATATCTTTTTGTTATACATCTGGGTAATACTGTATAAAACAGAAAATATAAGCTAAGATTATATTAGTACAATTAATCTATTGACTATTAACTATCAACTATACCAAGCATGCTTGCATCACCGATATGGTCATCTTCCCAACTAAGAACATTTGTTACCTGATTGCCCAAATTTTCACTCCATGGACTAATGAGTAATGATGTAGGCCTAATAATTCCCCTTCAAATTTAACTGTATTTTCTTTGATAATAAATGACCATGATGAAGTAAAATAATAATAACACGGGAGAGCAACTCCTGACTGTTAGCATAACAATTTTCATATTAATTAATAACCTGTAATGTCAATAAAGTGTTAATTGCTTTATAATTATTGACAAATATTCATGTTGACAATTTTGCGTGCCAAATGTAAGAACACATGTGATCAAATAATATTCGATGATTCGATTACATGTGTTCTTACATAATATCATGTCAATATTTCAACTTATTTGCAAATGCAATAGCCATCATGATTGAGAACATAATCGGAGAATGGCTTGTTGTCAAGTGCTGCACAATATGTGGAGAGTAGGATAATACACTAACCTAGTTGCATTAGTGTCACAGTAGTGGCCAGCTTCACATATGGTACAGTTTATAGCCCCAACATCTGAATACTCTCCCTTTGGGCAAGGAGCTGGCTCTATGGTTCTATCTATCGGACAGTAGTAGCCTTCCCAGCACTCTTCACAATATGTTAGGTTTTGTCCTTTCTTGATATGCCTGCAAATTCGATAATTTTTAGCAACCTTTCAATCAATCCAAATTTATAATATTAATATACAAAATATATTTTGTATAAATACAAATAATATATACGGCTAATATACAAAAACCATTACATAAATTTGATAGCATAAGAGTTAAAAATTAAATATTGGTAACGTGATCAGGATTTTCAAAAAATATTTCTTACATAGAATATTATAATTATATAGTACAACAGAAGCAAAATGGAATGTAATCTATCTTTTTGGCAATTCTTAAAAATAGATACACGTAAGGTTCAAAGTTGCACAGAGGTCCGATATGTGCTATAAGATGCTTAGCGAACTTGAATGAAAGCGAGGGGGATTAATCAGCATAAGTTGGCAGTACGGCTTACGCAATATTGGCTTACACAATATGAGCTTACACAATATGAGCTTACACAATATCGGCTTACACAATATCGGCTTACACAATTACCTGATACAACAGTGCAATATTGTATTTGCACTCAGTATTTCATTTCCATTGCAATATAGTTTTGAGATTTTTTAACACCTGCATGAATGCATTATTTAACACCTGCATTATCCAAAGATGGCACCTTTGGTGTCATGTTATGAGCCATAATAAGATAAAATACATCAATAATTTTAAGTAGATGAGCAGTCACTGTGTGAATGTGGCAAATACTGGATGGTTACCTGAAAGTTCCAGCAGGACAGTCCATAGGTAGTTCAGAAGCTATAGGACAGTATGTACCTTCAGGACAATCAATACATTGCTCCCAAGCCGTGATACCAGTCAGATTGTTGTATGATCCAGCATGGCAAGGGTATGACTCACAGCTAGGAGTACCCTCAGGACACCAATGCGCCTTACAGCACAGATCTACAGCGTTGAGTGAGTGTAAAGCGCATGTCGATAGTCAAGTGACAAAATAAATTGTAATCATGTGTGTACTCAAACACTTGCATGCATAGCAAAAATTATATATGGCTATATGCACTGAATGAAGGTTGAAATAATTTGAGTTCAACTTGCTGTGTGAAGTTGCAGTGGAGACATGACACCAATGTGACGAAACATGGTTATAACCATAATCTGCTACTCATCAGAACACTAACACTTGGAACGCTAACAAGTAGCAACATCACTTTCAAAATGATAAACTCTTGAAATTTGTAGTCATTATAAACGGCCTTGTTAACACCCTTTCACACTGCAAACTGTAACATATGAACAGTGCAAATGGACAAAAAAAAAGTGTGCAATCCATCATGCCCAACATATTCCCATAATTGAACGTACTGGTCATGTTATCTTAGAGTACCACATGCATTGCGAGGGGAATAAAAAAGGTTTCCTATACCTGTGGGAGTTGTTGCCCCTTCCAGACAGTAAGATCCTCGTGTGCACTGGTAACACTCGGCTTGCTCCTTCAGGTTAGTAAGGTTGGTGAAGGTTCCTGCAGCACATGGGTACTGATCAGATGTCTGAGTACCAGCTGGGCAATAATGACCTGCAGCACATGGTATGGGTGCCTTCTGACTACCACCTGTCCCAAGCTAGAGCAAAGAAAATTGTAGATATTCATTTTCATATTCATATTCATAGATATCCACAAAAAAGAAGATTATTACTGACTATTGAACTGTGTCAATGCAGTTGCAGTTGAGCATTTTTGCTGAATAGATAGTTGGGGTAATCGTTTTATTATTGCCATACTGTACCTCTCTTGTTGATATCTTAATTTGCATCAACTTGTAATTAAAATTGCAATATTATAAGGTTGAAGAGATATCAGAAAAGGACAGAATGAAAAAAATATCCGTATTGAGACAGGGTTGAGCTATGAGACAGAATAACGTATTCAGGATAATCTCAAAGCTATTGACACTTGCCATTATCATTCATCTTTGCAAATTTTATATAATTGTAAAAGAAAGTTGGTAGGACAGACGTACAGACGCAGATATGTGTCTGTGTGTACACATAAACAACAAGCATACTCACGAGGCAAGCAAATCGCTCAATGCATGGCCCACAGTCAGCTTCCTTTGTTCCATTGGAGAAGTCGTTGTAGGTGCCAGGAGGACAGGCATACTCGGTCTGGTTAGGTAGGAAGTTACCACCAGGGCAGTAGTATCCTGGAGAGCAAGGCAGGTCTGGTTCAGATAGACCCTGCACTGTACATGCTTTGCCTGCTCTACATACTATACACTGAGAGTCATCTCTAGCTCCCAGGTTGGGGTTGTAGAAACCTATAGTTATGATATCAGAGTGGGTATTACTTGCAATGTATGAGTCAAGTCAACTCTCAGATCCAGGTCTAAGGTTCAAAGTGGCAACTTAAAACTCTTAGTCGGCCACATCAGTTGCCTATCCAGAGGTGGTAAACAATATAATTATTATTACTTTTAATGGCAAGATGGTATACAAATAATCCAAGTGCAATGTGAAGGTCGACTATGTAACATTCATCATTCAGGTATAAAGTTTGCAAGAAAGTCTTAAACTTGTCATGTTGAGGGAGGAAACAAAGAAATTAGACCAAACGTCATGGATCCAGCCCAAATTGATCTAGCTAACACCAGTATAGTAGCTTCTATTCCGCTTCTATCTGACTAAATTAGCTGTAGCATCAAGCGCGAGTGAATATACCTTCATCCCAAAGTGTAAGATTCACATGCACATTATTTTTGGACAGAAAATCTGCGTGTTTTTGTTAAGCCCATTTTTCTAATTTCAAAGAACAAATAATTCCAAAAGTAAGAAAAATTAATGAATGACCTAACAATCAAACGTGTCAAGTTGACTTTCCAAGATTATTATTCATAGTATTGACAAGATAGGTAGGGACAGATTTAGGGGGTGCCCAAAGAGCTATGGCTCCCCTCTTCGTTACAAGAAAAAAAGTGCCAACCAAAACTATTATGAAAAAGTAGGAATTACCCCCCTTATGGACCGTATAAAGAGGACAACTCCAATTTTTTAGCCTGAGTTTCATAAGCAGGGATCAGCTATAATGTATATGTGTGATTGGTTTTACATAGCCCCATGACTGTTGGCTGAAATTGAGGACGTAGAGTTACAGTCCACAGTAGAATTGCAGTCTACTACTATTTGTTATAGTTTTTTCAGCGTTATGGTTTTGTCAATTCAAAATAATATAATAGTAAATAAATAATATACTTTAGCTTTGGTTAGGGTGCAAAATTCTCTTCATTTCTTCTTCAGGTAAAGTTTTCCCCAGCAATAAATAAATAATAATATTGTTGCAATCATTTATTGCAGTCACTGACTGAGTGAATCGGTTGGACTTAAAGTGAATGATGATTATTT
>JAOQGN010199005.1:0-10857 GCA_027564295.1 Himantozoum antarcticum | reverse complement strand
CAAAAATTGTATTCGCGCCCCAAACCACAAACCCGAATCCACAATCTGGAACCCAGCTAAGCTGAAAAATGTACAATCCTGCACCTAACTGGACCCACCTGCACCTAACTGCACCTAACTGCACCCATCCTTTAAGCATATCATCTTTCAGTGATTTCATCTTTTACGCAATTCTGCACTGAGTGTTGTTAACTCAGTCGGATTGGATGGTTCTTCAATCACCTAATTGATTCATTAAGACAACAGAATGATGGTAGAATAATTTGTGTTGTGTTATTTATAGCTGTGACATTTCCTTATCATTTCCTTACTGAATTGCTATTTGGCAGTGATCTCTATTTTCCACTTGTATGAGATGCGACCTCATGCGGCTCACTGCTAGTAGTATAGTGTGAGCAGATCGGTACCATCGGTCAATATCTTGGACATAAAAGAACCTTGGTTCCAAAATGTCACGACGAGGCCTCACGACCCCCCCCCCCCTCCCCTGAGATAAAACTGCGAACGATGACTCCGAACTTAGCCTACGCAAAAACCAAAACTTGAGGAATTCTGTGTTCCTAAAGCGAAGACAGGTGGTCGGGATGGGTAGACTGCGTGGATTTTCTAGAACTGTGGGCTACAGTTTTTGGGATGGGAGGGGTACACAAAATCGTGGACCAAACCTCACGCAGTCATGAATATCTTCTGGAGAGGAGCTCGTTCTGGTCTCGATGGAAAGCATCATCGTCGCCCATGACGTGACCCACTCTGCCATCGTTCGCTGGCGGACCGATTGCAAAACGATCACCGTAGCTGAACAACGAGGCGGCCGGGTGGCGCCGTGGCGCCCCGAACCAAGCCCATCCCTCGGGGCAACCCCTCCTACTCGCGCATCCGATCGTTTCGCTAGAAATATCGGTCAAATCAGGGTTGATGTTTCAAAAGGACCGATGTTAGCTCGTACTACCCGCGACTACGGAACGTAAAAAAGCAATAAACCATCTACCGATAATTTACTGATGATGTAAACGGGTCACATGGCTGGCTGTCACTTTGAATTTAGACTACATCGAACCGATTTGGGTTTTAAAATCACCGATGTTCGCTCGTACTATACTACCCCCAACTAGATAAAACATTTTTGGATGTCAGTGATTGCACTTAGATTGCATCCAACCGATCCGGGTTTTAAAAGGACCGATGCTACTCGTACTATACTATCCACAACCAAAAGGACCGATGCTTGGTCGTACTATACTACCCACAACTAGATCAAACCTTTTAAGATGTCATCGATTGAGCTTAGACTACATTGATCCGATACGGGTGCTAAAAGGACGGTTGTTTGCTCGTATTATAGTCCTCACAACTCGAAAACATAGGAATTTAGACTACATCGGGCCTATACGGGTTTTAAAAGCACCGATGTTTGCTCATACTATGCCACCCGGAACTAGATGATATAATAGCGCTCGTTTTCACTTTTTTAAATTTTGAATGTTAAAGTCGTTTTCTCTGTAACTCATCACTGACTGTCTAGATCTTCTTCATAATTTGACTCGTAACGGCATAAAATAGTGTATCTAATTGTTTCAGTGTACACGGCTGTGTGATAATAGCTGAATGCAGCAACAATGAATATACCATGTATTTTTTTCATAGACCCTCAGTCACCATCATCTGCACCATCATTTGGAAGGTTTATCACCATCGTTTTGACATAATCATTTTGGAAGTCCCATGAAAAACTATTTATGTACCAATCACAATCGTTTAAGACCATTGTTGTGAGTGTTGCCTTTTTAGAATGAAGTACCATCATTTGGGACATAACTATCGATTGGTTTAGTACTATCGATAAAAATTTATGAAATCGACACCACCGTTAAAAAGCACAAATTTCGGCAGAAAAAACGGAGACGGATTATCACCATCGTTTTCAAGAAAAGCACCATGAAAATAATCTGACATGAAGGGTCTGGAAAAATGTTTACTTGTCTTAACAAGGTAGGATAAACAATTGAAATTTATTTCATTATCAAAAAACTGAAAATTTGAGAAAGAAGAACTCTCACTCTCGTGATAGGTTAACAGCTTTTATCAGCAACCAATGAAAAAATGGCACAGCAACAACTGGAGGACGAGATGATCAATGTTTTGTATGTTGCGTTTGCAAAAACCTAGAATCTGTGCCACCTCCTAGTGAAGTGGTGAAAACTAAGGAACGTTTGTTTAGCAGTGAAACAACTTCACTACTGTCTGATGATGATGGTGGTGATGACGATGAACGTGTGGTGGACAAAGAAAAGAAAGGTAGTACCTCTGAAAGCTATGCATTCGGAGCAGCCAAATATGAGCCCGGATGAGCTACGGCCGATCGCTCAGAAAACGAGGTATGTGTGTTAGTATGTTGTAACAATTAAAGTAATTGTGATTTCAATTCACTGTGAACGTTTTTGTTTCACTTCTGAACTATTACCTTTGTAACGATCACCTGTGATCGTTGCAAAAGAACTCGCTGTGATTCTCACCTTTGTGTATATAGTGTCAATCTATCGTTTACGTACACAACAGCGATTACCCTGTGTTTATAGTGTAAAACACTTAACTGACCTATCTAAGGTTTGCATTAGCAGAATCCACATTTGGTTTTAGAATGAATACACTTTTTTTCACAAAACTATTTGCATATCTGTCTAATGTGTGAATTTATGTGTTGTGATGAACAAAATACTTTCTGGTGCTGGTGTGATACAAAAGACCCACTCGTACGCTTCCTAAATGTGTTTTCACATTGTTTTATCACTTTGATATGGTCACAAATAATGACTTGTTTAATGGTTACTGCCAACTGGGAAAAGCCAAGCTACTGTTACTGAACAATTACAGAAACCTTGCCGATGTGGAACCTTTCAGCATTTTTTGGAGGTGTAAGCTAATTGATTCAGCGAATGGCTAAGTGGCTCTGCTAAACTCTGTGTTTGTGGGAAAGACTGGTGGTGTCAAAAAAATAGTCATATACATGGCCCACGAACGCTTTATGACTCGGTATGATGAACCAGACTACTTTCCTTGTATGATGATGCATTTGGGAAATATAACACCACTCCCCTCGACAAAGACCTGCGAGAACACTCTTCCACACCATTTCACCAGCTGAGAAGAGTGCCTGCAGTTGATCCACTGAATCAGGCGGGTGTGAAACGTTTAGCTCACGAGTATTGACAGAGATCTGAGCAGGAGATTGAGAACAGTTTTTTGGGGATTGGGGACTTTGAAGCTGGAGTCATTTTTGTGTACAGTGGATTTAAAACCGCCTCAGCTCCACAAAATAAAACAAAGGGGGTAACCAAGCTGCGGTGTACTTTATAATTGCATATGAAACTCGAGTGGGTGACAATATAGAGAGAGTCGTGGTTTTTGTACTGGAAAGGACATACAAGGAGGCTAGAATAAATGTTCCGTGAATGATTATATACAAAGGGAAGAGGTTAGCAGGGTAATGGGTAGAAATTGCTTGTGCTCGAAGTCATGAGCTTATGATTGCGTATCTCCGAAGATACTTTTTAACTCTGGATGACTGTGCTAATGAGGAAATGGGTTGGAATTGATGTCAAGGTGAAATGAACACCAACTACAGTGCAACACACAAGCTATTTATTGTTGGTGCAATGCTGTTTTGATTTTTACTGGTAAGCTTTGTTTAAAAGCATAAAGATCATTCTACGTTTCACATCTGGGATCTATCTTTGCTACCCATTGTTAGTATTATGTGGTGCAGTGGTCATTGCATTTTTTCTACTTATACTGTATGACTGTTTATGAATGTTTTATTTGGTGCTATGGTGTTTTGATTTTACTGGTAATAGTTGTTCTTTTTTTACCTATACTACGATCGTTTATGGAATAATTTTATTTGATGCAATGGTCTTTTGCTTTCTTACTGGCAACCATCACTTTAACACCTAAATGTGGATCGATGTTGAACATCCACTATCATCCTTAGTTTCCTTTGTTTGTATGTTATGCCAGATAAAGTGTGTTTTTGCAATAATAGTAGCCTCGTAGCTCTTTTGTGTAGAATATGTTTGTGATTGTTTATCATTCATACAAATAAATTGATTTGCACAACTATCATATAGACAATGCATCTTGTTAGTTAATAGTCGCAACACAAAACCGATTAGAGCAAAAACGCTACAATTAAAACGATGCAAATAAGTGTTTCCTTGTCAGCCAACAAGCAAAAGGATGTAAAAGAATGCCTTAGTAAAGCAAAACCATGCAAATATATGTAACCTTGGAGTGAAGATTTAACAAAACGATGAGTTTATTGTTTCTCACTTTGCTAGTAAGATTGTAGATTGCCTATTTTGGTTGAACATTTGAAACGAGGGCTGAAAAAAGCATATATATATATTTTTAGTGATCAAACGATTGTGAATGTATTTTTATTGTGACAAATAGATTTCCTTTGTGTTTTTAATATATTTTGGCTCTGATAGGTTTGTTATGTCTAGCAAAACATTTGCCCTTTAACCTTTAGGTATTGTTGACCTTTAGACACTACAAAGAAAATATACCTCGACATGAAAAGCCCCAGCACCGTTTGTGCTACACAAAGCCGATAAATCGTCACAAACATCTTTGTCTGACTTACGTCGTCAAATTCGTGTAAGTTAGAAAAACATGTTTGTTTACCCTATAGTGTTTAGCCATAGCATTTGAGCCATGACTCATGACTTCAATACCACATTTACAGAGGGGAGTGGCCATTGCTTTGAGTCAACAATGTGCTGCCATTTGTATGCCTGACGGCTTTATTAAAGCTGAGTCAGAACATTCGGGTACAAATGGTTGTAAGAGCAAATGGTTGCTGTGTATATAGAGTCTTCCGATATGCAACTCGTCTGCCGACAGTTGAGAAAGCATGGCTCGGCGATGTTGATGTGGTGATGAAAAACATAAGCAAATGAGTGAGTAATTACCCAAGTTATCGAGTCTAAGATCAGTTAGTTGTTAGTAAATGAAGAGAGTTCATCAAAACAATGAATAGGAAAACGTTTGCTGATGCTAGAAAATGTAGTCTTGAAGTTGATTCTAACATATATGTTAGTAAACCAGAACGATGAAATGGATAACCTTAGGAATTGTCAGCCCGTTCTTCAAACCAATCACAGATTATTTTCTCTTTGTGGGCAAATGCGGGAGATGTTGTTGCTGATGATTGAAGAAGGCAGTGGACAGAGACTGTTGCTAGTGGTGAAGGGGTCAGATGTCTTACTCAGTTAGTGGCCACTGATAAAAAAATGTTAGAAAAAGTCAATTCCCATCATTTCTGACGTTCCCTTTATACTGTCTTGATTGTATCATTTAGGTTGTGTTTGTAGCTCTATTTGTCTGGTAAATTATGTTGTTGTCTTTTGTCACTGCTTACAGGTTTGGTTTTTTTGTTTTGTAGACTGGTGTTGCTGGTGCTACCACTGCTAGCATCAACAAGGATGACAGAGACAATGATGACTGACCTGCTGAGTGCGTTTTGTGTGCCAAAACGTTTGTGAAATGACAGAACTTTAGGAGACACATAAATAAACTTTACACGGCGAAAGAGGCGACAGCGTTGGGTGGAAGAGGCCTTTCGTCTCCTGTATGTCTGACAGACTTCCCCGATGCAGTCTTTGAGAGAGCATGAGTTTAACTCACCCCACCAGTCTCTTTTACAATGTAGAATGTGTGACAGAGTGTTTGGTAAAGTTGATAACCTGAAGAGACACACGACAATAAAACATGGTGGTGACGACTCACCACAGACAGCTTCGGTAACGAGCAGACAACCTTGCATGTATTTTAACAAAACTTTTGTGAGAGGCCGTGGGCATCTCTGCAGACATCAATGGACAACAATTTGCTTTCCTGTAAGAATACGGTGCCACTTTTGATGCAAAACAAAATGCCCTCGCTCAGGTTCATGAGGTCATGGGTGTTGGTGGTGAGAGAAACGATCAGCCACCAACGATGATGCTGATCAGATGGAGATAAAATGTATCCTTTTTACTTTTGAAGATGAGGTCACACATCCCATTGTCAAAGGTGACGAGTACTTGGATGATGTCGTTCATAGATACTGCGATGCTATCAAGACAAAGCTTAGGCGGCAGAAGATCATTGACATTGGGAGCATCAGAGTGCGGGATGGGGTTAGCGGCTGAGCCGATGCTGGATAAGGTTATGACGTCGGGGTTTGAAATCAGCTGCTGAGGGTCTGGAGGGACTGGAGTGTAGAGTAAGAGTCAGTTGCAATGTGGGAGCATTGTTAAAACATAAGACAACGGGTGAAATAAGATACTTTCACTCATCCTCAAGCAATCCTACAGAGTTTCCAACTCCGGTGTTAATAACATCAGAACAATGATTGAAATACTTTTACATGTCTTTGGCAGCCATGGACCTTCGCGAGAGGACTGCTGTCCATAGACCGAGTACAGTTTGTGCATTCGAGAACGTTACAAACTTGCATTTTTTGTCTATAAGCTCTTGGGGATGGGAAAGGTGGGAGCACCTACTGATGACCGTGGAGAAGAAGTCGTCTTACCACCTAACACCAGAAACAATAGACATATCGTGTCCATGACTACTAAAGAAAGCACATGAAAGCCATACAGAGACAATTTCTGTTTGTTTAGATGTGTTGCAACTCGTCTGTGGCGTGGATGCAAGAAAAGCAAAGCATACGCGTACAAAAGGCTGCACATTCCGGAAATAGAAACATATATACTCTTTGAACGCTATATAGAGTATGTTGGGAATGATGAGGGGCAGCTTTGAGTCCCGGTGTCGACCACAGATATTTGCTCATCATGAAAAAGTGCTTTGACGTAGCCATAACTGCCTTGTGTCTGGCTTGTGACGGGGATCTACTGTTCTGTGGTCATCTGTGAGAAAGGTGGGAGAGGGTGGATGGTGCTTTACCTCAACATTTACCCAAAATTCTTTAGCTAAATAAAATATATGTGTCAGTATGCCAGAGAGTTTGAATGTCCAAATTGTGAGGCATGCTTTGGTCAGTATGGAAACTTTTCTCGTCTTTCAATCCAGAGGACATCACTCGCGTTATTTTTCCCATAGGAGAGTTCAAACCTCCATCTATAGCGCTTGCAAATCTCAGAGACCAAGCAGGAATCGACATTTCTGATCCAGACTTGCTTTTTTACCCTTACAGAATAACCTCTGACATTGAGCCATACACGCCAAAGGACAACTTTCCAGCTGACACACAAACACTGACATATTAGGTCAGACACGAGTTGTTGAGTATTTCAACGTGTTCAAATGTACCTGGTTCCACACAACCAATGTGTTTTGTCCGCACAGGGACAGTTGACGGGTGTGTGGGTGTCTTTGGTGATTACATAGAAATGGTCGCAGATTCGCCAGCCTCGATAATGTTGACACAGCTCACATCAGTCAGGACCCTGCTCAGGCAGGTTGTGCAGCATTCTGAACAGTGGGAGGAGCGTTTTTGTGATCGAGGGTTTTCTGACAAGGTGGCTGATGCTGAAAGAACAGAGCTGGGTAGGATTGGAGTGATACTTGGAATATCATCTGCGGTGTCTGATGGTCTTGGGTGACAGATGTATGATGTAAACGTTATGAAAGGTGTAATACTGTGCACCGTTCGATGCTCAGTGGATGCTGATTTCCAGCTTGTGGTTAAAAAGTAAACCCTATGACGTGCATCGAAAGTGAACTATTTCACTTCATAGACATCTACAAATTTAATGACCCTGGATTTTCATATGTAAAATGTCTCTAGAGGAAATGTCTCTAGACCAGCCCACGATGGTGGCGAGGTTCGTTATTTGCAGCACTGTATCCTCGTCGATGGTCATTGGTACAAAACGGGAAAGTTTTATCAGTTTCATGATCGTTTTTGGCATAGGCATCCTTGTCAGAATATGGTGGGTGTCGAGACGCACCCGGTAAAAGGTGTTAGACTGATTGACCTTTACACTGACACTCTGGACAAAGAGGCATACCTCTGGCATCTCAGGCATGGGGTCGAGACTGTCTGGGAGCGTGAATGGGAAAATACCATTAGCAAATGCTCCGAGGTTAAAACATTCCTCAAGGCCTTTTTCACAAACTTTATGGTGGTGATTTTTTTTGGCTTTGTCGAATTTGACATTTCGGCTCCTGACTCTTGTATAGCAAGGTTTCCAGAAATGGTTCCCATCTTTAAAAATGTTGACGTTGGAAGCGAGCATCTTAGTGAGCACATGAGGCGCTTTGCCAACAAACGGAATTTCCTAAAAGGACCTCAGCGCATGCTCACCGGGAGTCTCTTTGGGACAGAGCTTCTGTTGTTGAGTGGATTGGCTAGTTGGTACCTCTCTCACGGTCTCGTTGTCACCAGGGTCTACCAGATGATTGAGTACACACCACGAGTAATTTACAAATAATTTTGCGAGTCAGTATCAGATGCCAGATGCAAGGGTGATGTTGACCCAAACATGTGCCTTCTGGCTAGTACCAGCAAACTCATAGGAAATTCAGTCTATGGAAAAACCATCACCAACAAGGAAAAGCATAAGAATGTAATGTGTGTCGATGGAGCCGATGTTGCTTCTGCCAAGATTAGGGTTAAGTGATTATGTTCCCTCTCAGAGATAGATGAGGAATATTTGAGATCACGAGCGACAAAGTAAAGGTGAGTCGCTTAACTTTTTAAGTTTTTTCTTACATCATTCATTTAACATGACCCGCTCTTATCTCACAGTGCAAGCTGTTGTACATTGTTTTGATATGACCCGCTCCTATCTCATGGTGCAAGCTTTCGTACATTGTCAAAATAACCCTTAAGCAGCTCAACCCAAGCAATTATCCCTGCCTCTCGTTTGCGCATTGTAGCAATGATTATTTTATTTTTTATTCCTAAATCCTCTGTTCTGTGCCTGTACCATAGTTTGTGATTTGTTTGTTTATGTATTGGCGCTCAAACTGTAACACAATTTTTACCCATTGCAGCTCCACATGGACGTTCCAGTCTCCCTTGGCTTTGCCATTATGCAATAAGCAAAATTGGGGATGTTACAATTTTACTATGACTTCATGAACAGGTGTAACTTTCTAGATATTTATCATGACCGACACTCATTTTGGTTTATATCCCATCTGAGAACACTGTCACACTGTCGACTTTATCCGTATCAAGCCGAATGGTGACCCGATCACTGCTGTCAGATGGTGAACAAGCATGACATGCTCCCTCCTGGGATTATTTAAAAAAGAGTTTGATGGTGTTGGCATAATAGCACTAAACTCAAAAACATATTTTGCAAGACGATACTCGGTCTGAATATAGCAGAAAGGGAGTAATAAGGGTACAAATCATCTAACAAAAGAGTGTTTCAACAAAGGGTTAGAAACTGGAATGCCCAAGGTTGGAGTAAACAGGGGATTTGTAAGAAAAGACAATAAGACCTACACTTACTCGCAGTTAAAACGGGTCTAACATGCTTCTATCGTACTGATGCGTACGTGAGGACGGTGTGTCCACATTTAACATTTCACTGTAGAATAGTGAACTGAACGGGTTTTGACAGTATCTTAATTACTCATAGATATTGCTCACAATTGTTGTTTATTTACTTGTTTGTAATATTTTTTGTTAATTTTATTTTGTGTATCCATATCTGTGTGCATGTATTTTTTGTACAGTTTAATTTGCAAAAAAACAAATATTTATTCACTCAAAGTTGTTGCATATTTATTTTGTTTCTAGTATTTTTTGGTTTGTAGTATTCGTGTCTGCATAGAGTTTATTTGCTTTGTAAAAATAGTACTGTGGTGTTATTTTAAATACAATAAACAGCTGTATATACACACACGGATTGGTATGATGTATGATTATTTCTCGTCTCAATATGTCGTAATACAGAAAAAGCGTACAAAAACGTTTTTTGTGATGAAGAGAAATTATATGGGTGTAGTTTGCTTTAACCAAAAATTAATAAAATATTGTAATGGTTTGGGGTTTGCTATCCTTTAAGCAGAGTCCAGACCATCACAAGTCTTCGGGCTGATTTGTTGATGATTGGAGCTCGGTAGCTCGGTAACGCGGTAGAACTTGCACTTTATTAGGTCCTTCTCCTTACAGTTAAGGTCTTGTAGTTATTGCGTAATACTGCTTCTATTTAGAGTAACACCACAGAGTTGTAGTTGTCATTATTGGTTATTATTTAACAGAACCTAAGCTCAAAATGATAGTAGATAAAATCTTGGTAGGCAAATGGAGTGCCAAGTCTTCCTAGATGTGCTCTGTTCGGAGTCCTATTCTCAACTGAGCAATAGTACAGAATGTCAGATCAATTTATACTATTCTAGGACCACTAGAGGGAGCTAACGGCTCGGTAGAGGTCGTTAATAGGTCGGTACAAGTCGGTACAGGTCGGTACTGGTCGGTGCAAGTCGGTGCAGGTCGGTACAGGTAGACCTTAAAACATGGCTAGAAGAGAGTATAAACATGCTGGATGTGGTAAGTGGTGGGCCAGTATAATAAAAAATACACATCCTAGACCTCATACCGGCCATGAAACAATATAAAATGACTAAAATATAGAATACAAGTGGTTTCAAGTATTTACAAGCTAAGGTCAATTACAACCACTTTGTATGCATAGTAATTACAATAAAATAACACTGATTGATGCAAAAACAGATATATTCAAGCAGGAAGCAACAGTAAAGTCAATGAAAGTCAGGTAGCTATTCAGTGCTACCGAGGTGCTTGCTTGCTTGACATAGGTGACACCTAGTAGTAGGTAATAAGTATGTACAACTGGGGAGGGCATCAAAACACAACACATCCACCCCCCC
>JAOQGN010198894.1:0-10858 GCA_027564295.1 Himantozoum antarcticum | reverse complement strand
TATAGTGAATACAACAGGCATTAGTGTGAGACAGTAACAAAAATCCAATTGTCTCATAATAAAAAATCTTACCCATTACACCAGAAAATTAAAACTGGACGTTACAAATTGGTGCATTACCAGTCAAGTGCAAGTGAGTGGCCTAAGAGATAAAGCAGAAGACCATAATTATAAGCTCTAAACGTCACCATCCAATACTCACCAACGGCGTTTGGGTAAGACAGAGCACCAAACAATCTGTAAAATAACATCTACAACAAAACAATGACCATGTGGGATGCATAAAGTGAAGAGAACCAAGCATCACACGTAAATAAACAACAGTAATACATTTTGTGTTATTTTGACGGGTACGGTATAGCTGACAGATAACTTTATACAACACATTACCAGGAGCAGAATGATGCTACTAATGGTATGGTCGTAGAATGTGTAGATAGAATACAGTAAATTCATCTGAGTTGCGAAAGCAAGCATCTACTTTCATATCGGCTCCAGAAGATACAGTACAGCATGTATTGAGGTATCAACTTCAATACATTTGCTGTACTGGACCGTGGACCATTAGGGGATCAATTCTGTGTTGTTTTATATTACTATTTTCTAGGGCTGTTGATCGACCGTGATTAATGGAAGATTAACTTAGGTTAATTTATTTTGAAGATTAACTGAAATCAATTTATTTTGAAAATTAACTAGATTAATTTATTTGTTTTTATCTATTTATTTAATTTAATTGTAACGCAATGCATATTTGAGCATATTTGTTCTACTTATTTCATATTTTTATCAATGTAATGGACATTTAATTATTTGCCCGGCTAATAAAGTGCCATGATGGTGTCAGCTTTCATCAAATTTCATTACATGCAAGTTTTAGCTAAACTTTTGTCTTAAAATATTAGTATAAAGAGCATTCAGAGAGTCACACATCTTGTGTATGAATGGAAACTGATGGAACTCACTGTAGATTAAAATTGAGATTAATCAAAGATTAACTTTCAAGGTTAATCGCGATCAATATTTTTAATCTTTCAACAGCCCTACTATTTTGTAAATATCTTTGTTACATGTGTATAGCATTGAGATGAGCCCACCATAGTTAGTATTGATTATATTTTACCACCATGACATAATAATATCAAAGTGATAGTTTCCAATTATTCAATGCGCCACTTTAGCAGAGTCGCCAAAATATTCGTCAACAATCAGCATTTGTCTGATAAAATTCAGCTAAGAAATGGTATTGATGCCAGTATCATATATTATTGAATATATACTTACATACTTACCGGGTCGGTCCGTCGTTATCGACTATGACTGTCTTTTCATGAATATGAATGTTTTAAACATAAATTCTAAATATAGAAAAATTCTAAATATAGAGTTCTAATTGAGCTCCAAGCTCTAGAGTCCAGAGTTCCAAATATTGTAGCAAACGTAGCTGCACATACCACAGGAATGGTTAGAATGAGCATGCCAGCACAAGTGATAGCACTGGAGTTGGTTACATCAGCCAAGAGTCCAGCAGCAATCGCTCCAAAGATACCACCCACATCAAAGATAGTAGCTAGATCAGCAGCCATTGCATCTGGGTCATCCATGTGAACGTTCACTACAATTATTGATGTCATCCACATTATTATAAATCTTATCTCGACGTCTTGTAATCAGTTTTCACATGATCGAGAAATTCAGTATCAATATTATGTAAAATATAGCTAAATGTAAATTTAATCAATTTCGGATTAACAGAGTTGTCTTGTCTATTTCTATTGTGATATGGTTACATAAGATTTACTACACATATACTTGCAAAATGCATGAACGGTAACTGGTGATTTACTAACTATTTGAACTGCAGGTGGCTGGCTGCTCTGCTCACTAACCTGACATTACTTGTTTGATGTATTGAGGTAACCAGTATAGGAATGTATAGCTCACCAGCTTCGCAAAGAACAAACACAAAGAAAACTCCACAACTCCCTAAAATAAAGACGCAACAGGCAATAGTGTCTACTGATTCATTACAAAGTTTCTGCTTCTTTCTTTCATAACATAAAAATAATTAGATTAGCAAACAGGACAATAATATTGATCAATTTAGAACTGTTGGAACTCTTTTAATTTTACTCCAAGAAAATGGAACCACTGGTTGCTTCCAATTATTTAAGCAAATATATAATGTACGAAAGAAAGATTATTACATAATAAATTTCGTTAATAGGAAATAATGTTAAAACTATTAAATAACTAACATCGACAGAATAAGCATTAGTTTAGTGGGTAGGTAAATGCTACACTTACAGGTACTTTCAAGGCATCAATAAATGACACCGCACGAGCTTCGCCATCACTAGTGGTGGTTCCACTTGCTGTCACTATTTGAGGGGGTAGTATCCCGTCCTCAAACATTTCCTCATCACTTGACTGTAACAAATTTGAGCATACACATATACACATTGTATATTAAAGCATAAAATCTGAGGAGTACAAGTGCGAGAATTACAATAGACTGACAATCCGTTTACAATAACGAGTGTTGTACATGATGAAAATGACACAGATTAAAATATTGAGGATACTTTCGAGAAGATCATTGAAACTTGTGCTGCTAAATTTCGCTGATCAGCTCAATAATTATTTGAAGCCAACTAATTCCCACTTGCTCTTTCAGCAAGGGTGTCCTTATTCCGCATACAAATTTTACAATTATTCTCAATAACAACATCTAGATAGTATCAATGGTAACAATGATTTGCGGATGGTTAGTTTCCAGAAATTCCTAAGTGAAAACCAGAGAGTATAGCTAAATGCAGTGCATATTGCTTATTGCATGCAGCATACACGCTGACCCTCGAACCCCAATGTTGGCATACCCAGATTGCTGTTGTCGTAAAAAATGACATTCGCTGCTAAAAAAATTCTTAATTCATGTCTAATGTATCGAACACAATGCATATATAAAATAACACAGGCAGTAATACAAAGCGCATGCCGATGAGAAACAATGTGGCATGCGGAATAGTAAATGGTACCACAGAAAGACGACTGAATGGTTGGAACGCTCGCATTTTATTCGGGAGGACCCGGTTTAATTTTTGGTCGAGTCATAACTACCAAATACTTAAAATAACGAATATAGTATACTACTCCACTCCTTTGCGCACAGCATGGGTCTTTAGAAAAAAGAACAGAAAATATGTGCCCCGCCCCTTCCTTCTGAGAGCAATTGGGAGCAGCAATAGCAGATAAAAAGTACAAGTTTGCCCGCGTTTCTAGCTGCAGGGATTTCCTCAAGTTTAATTATTTAAACTTGAGGAAATCCCAAGTTTAATCAACCAATTCAATTTAGTGGTGAGAATTAAAGACCATATACACCACACCAGTTCTCAATATACTATGGTATGAGTATACTATGGTATGAGTATTGTGAATTAGTTTGGGCATAAGGTAATAACGTAGGTAAGGGAGGGGTTAAGAAGTCAATCAAAGTGCCAGCTAGACAAGGCTGTCCTGTCCGTTCATTATCAGCTCCAAAGTGAACGGTACGGATAAAAGCAATCACTTATCACAAAAGCCTATATGGTGCAAATAGCGGGTATTCAGTATATGTATCACATTCTTTCTTACACAAGTGTCTACTATAATAGCAACTACAATTGACACAAATCATGAACAGGATAGCACGCAAGCAAACCTTAACGGGGGATGAGTTGGGCTTGGTTGATCCGTATTTGGGATTCTCACTCTGCTAGACAAAAATCAAATGGTAAAAACAGTTAGAAATTTTAAAATTTGGAAAGTGCTAACAGTAAAGAAGTTGGTAGGCCGAGCGCAGTGATTGTATATTATGTTATCACATAAAAGCCCAGAAGCTGCAATCATGCATTAGTGAAGTGGTTAAGATTGCAGAACCTCGATCATGAGGTCCTGGGTTCATTTCCCGATGAGGTCAAAAATTATTTCTCTGTTTCTCTATTTCCTGTGTTCTGATCAGCAGATAAAATACTGGAGGCCAGGTGGGTTTCCCTCGAGTAGCTCTGCTATTGGATTAACACCTAGAGAGAAAACAAACAAGTAAATGCATTGGTCTTTCACCAAAACAAATGTGTTTAAATAAGGATATATCAAAAACCAAATCAAATAATGTTGTTATATTTTTATTCTCCTAATTGTTAAACTCCTAATTGTCCTGATATTGTAAGTTTTAAATTATTTATTCTTAACTGCATGTAATAATAGCACGATTGCTAAGAAGACAGGATGTCAATTGATGAACTTGTAGAAAATTGCAGTTCTCAATGACATGGAGCCAACAGTTGCTCAGTTCTGAGAAGCAGATTTGAGTGATAATGACAATAGTTGCCTGTTGGGTACAATTGATCCTGCTATTCACGTCTACTGGAAACAGGCCAGTGGTGTCAAACGGTTATCAGGGAAGGAAGTGGTAGTAACTAACAGGTGAAAAGGAGAGCTTACATGTGTCAAGGTCATTGGTTGTACATTCACAAAAGGTAAAGTCAAACAGAAGTACTACTACATGTAAATACAGCATATAGAATATCATACTATTGTTTCTGTATCATTGATCAATGGTGATTGTTCTCCACCAGCTGCTGGTGTTACTGCGCTTCGTTGATCTACAGCTGGCAAACCAATATCTTCTGGGTCTACAATAAATAATTAAGAATAAATATACATCAGGGCTATTAGCCGCTACTTACAACAGGTGCCAATGCCAAGAGGTAGTTTGAGATTATTTTCCCCACAATGGAATATTGGTCTACACACTGAAGAAATGTAAGGTAGTGCACACTGATAAACTATATTGTTGTCTCGAGGCAAATTGCCATAAAATCAACAGCATAATATGCTGTTGATTTTCATATAATTATGACACAAATTAGAATATAGAAATTAAAATCAAACTATTTAACTGTCATTAAAGCTCAAATAAGGAAAAAATATGTTATTTTCAAACACTGGCAACACTGCATTTTATGAAGTTCAATGTAGAAAATGTTGAAAATGTGTCCCTAATGTACAACTGTTGTAGTGAACATATGGAAACATAAATTATCAGCAGCCAAGGTGCTTAAATTTATATTAATTAAGTTAATACAATCAGACTGATATAGGTTTAATAAAATGTTTGACTAGATGGACATACAGAAAACAAATTGAATCTAAGTAGCATACTTTTCCAGATACAGCATTTTGAAAATTGCACATTTCCCATTGTGATGTTATGAGGGGTCAACCTCATGATGAAATTGGTCATGTGACTAGCCAAAGTACCCAGGTCATGATTTCCTTGTAACTAGTTATATAGAAAGCTTCAGCTGATTTATACTGCTGTAATTAGGGGTGTTACGATACACAATTTTAGCTCACGGTATGATACGACAAAGTTTATCACAAAAAATTCATGATATGATAACTTATCATAATAATATATATACCTATCCCAAAAATGAGGGAATTTAGTGCCAATTGGAGTGAAATTTGTTATTTTAACGATGAAATATTGAAATTGAGCTATATTTTAGGTTGAATAAGTTTATCATCACATCATGATATTGAAAAAACTGGCGATATTGTAACACCACTAGCTCTAATGTATTCTACCCGTGGCTGCACACAATATTTAGTGTGCAGCCACGTCCTATTTAGTGTGCACGTCCTATAAACACAATGTTTGTGTTTATAGGACCTTTGAGCGTAATATTGCATCTCAGTGTTATCAGTGATCATATTCACAACAGGTCTGAACTATAATATATATATGGCCTGCTGGTGTCACAATGGTAACCATTACTGCTGTAACTGTCATACCCTTACATAAGCTCCCTCTGCATGGTTATGAAACCAATCACAGCAGTAGTCACAACAGCAATACAACGTGCATTAGTGTAACTCTTGTGATACAGTATGTTTCCATGTGACTTTTGATCTCGCATTGTGGCGATGGGGTGGGAGTCACCTTCCCTCGTGTCTGTTTCCATGCAAATAAACTGCATGCGATTTTACTGACTGATCGCGGGAGTTGTCTATTCACAACTCTCAGGTTTTAACTGCATTACGATATACAGACCTATTTGTGTCGTTTCTCGAAGAAAGCTAAATTATAATTTCATAACTCATGAATCCCAATCAACAAATTAATGATGTTTACTGCTTACTGGTCATATTGACAACTTTTGTTGCTAGAAGGAATGTGGTTATGAATAGCATATTTATGCTGGCTTCAATGAGACACCTCGCAAAAGCAGACAACTACGGAATGTATGGAAATTGAATCAGTAAGGTATTTCAATTAATATTTGTTGTTTTATTTTATCTGTGACGTCTATCAATACGCTTAAGGTGTTTCCATGAAGCGCAACATTAGATAATTCGATTGCCCCAAGCGCTGTGACTTTGGACATTTTTCAAGCGCAATCACACTGTTTCCATTTACCGCAATAACTTTAGATGCAATAGCAACAGTCACATGGAAATATACTGATATAGAACCATAACAAGCAACTAGTATTCCAACTGATCGTGTGAGAGTTTAAATCCTCTTGCACGTCAATGTTGATTAGTTGAGACGTTTGGTGGTTTTAAGCTTGGAAAAGGCTTTGCGTAATAAAGCGTGGAACCGAGTTGCCACGCAATTACGATACCAGGTTCGAGAAAAAGCAAGTCCCCAAAACAAAACTGAGCACGATATTTCGAGCAAATGAGATAGCGGTTCAGTACTTACGGGGAATTAGCACTAGGAAGACAATTATACCCATAACCACTATGATAAGGCCAGGGTACAGGAATGACCACATCCAGTAACCGCGTGTAACCCAATCTTTATGTAGAAATGCGGCAGCTATAAGACCACCGAGGATGTTACCGAGAGAAGTGTGGGAATTCCAGATACCCATAATGAGCCCTCTTCTGCAAAGTAAAAAAAAGAGGTTATAGATTTCCATTTTACATCCGGTAGACTAACTGTAACTATCTGATAGTTACCCTTTAGTAAATCATGTTTCTACCGTTCAACCGGTAATTAGCAGAATTTAGGCTCATTCCATACAACACAAACAAAGCCTAGTTTTCCACCACTGTTACACATGACCATCAGCTAGTCTTGCCGGTTCAGAGTCGCACATTGGGATATTTGTGTTGTGTCTACCTCAACGAGGCCAGTTTGAGCACTCCAGTACGTTTCACAGCAATCCACCCATTCTGCTCGCATAACACACGTTAATTTGGATTGACAACGCAACAAATACAGCAGTCAGTGCAAGTAAGTAATTGTTGAAATAGATTGTTTTCATGATAAGGAGATGTTAATTCAATATTATTCAAACCATGAAAACATAGAAAATATTTAGTATTAATTTATCAGTAACTCAAAACTTTACAACAAAATGCCAGAATAAGATTGAACCACAAAATTATTTTTGTAGGCAGCGTCCCCTAGTTTGGTACAAGGAAATAGTTAATATTAAAGTGCTATTGAATTAAATAATTCAGTGAAAGGAGGTCGCAAGTCGCAATCACAACAATGCACCTTGCTGTTTGCAGACAAATAAAAGAAAGAATATGAAATATAACTCAAATTGAATGGATCGCCAGTATCTTTCCTAATAGATACGGGAGCAGATGTCACAGTGATTAATAAGGAGACATGGACAAAACTAGGAATAGACGTAGAGAAGCCACAAAACAGTTTCGTAGGAGTAGACGGGAAGGCATTTAGAGTAATGGGAGAATTAGACGTGGAAATTGAAAGAGAATTACCAACAAGCAGAAGAGAAAGAACCAGAGTATCTGTAGTAGACGGGGCTAGAAAGAACCTACCAGGGAAGCCCGAGATTCACGCCCTGAGCATGGTGGAGATTGTGAACAACGTCAGAGTAGAGGAACAATTTCCAGAATTATACGAATAACTAGGACAACTCCCATACAAGTTTAAAATACACCTGAGAGAAGGAGCTATTCCCTTTTCAATATCTGTGCCCAGGAAACTACCCCTAGGCCTACGACAGGCAACTGAGTAGGAGCTGAGAAGAATGCAACAAATGGGAGTGATAGAGAGCGTAGAGGACCATAGAGAGTGGTGTGCAGGGATGGTAGCAGCCCCAAAACCAGCAGGAGCAGTAAGAATAAGCGTCGATTTGACAGGGTTAAACAAGAGCGTAAAAAGGGAGAATTATCCATTGCAGAGAGTAGAAGAGATGCTAGCAAGGCTAGAAGGAAGCACCATATTTCCAAGATGGATGCAAACTCAGGGATTGACAGATAAGATTACACGAAAAATCCCGTCCACTGACATTTGTCACCCCATTTGGAAGGTTTCAGTTCAAGAAAATGCATTTTGAGATTTCTGTCGCCCCAGAATTTTTCAGAGACAAATGTTAAAGATCTTAGATGGTCTTTTAGTTTTTTTCCCATTATTAGCCAATATGGAGAGACCACTAAGAGAGTTGACCACAAAGAGATCGGAGTGGTATTGGGGTTTAGAGCAAAGACAGTTTTGGGAAAGTCAAGGAGTTGATAAAAGCCCCAATCCTAGCCAAGTTTTCACTAAGCTGTCGGCATAGTGACTGCAGAATAGTAGCTCGTACGCTCTAGGGACGGCATTATTACAAAGAAATTCTGAGAGAGAATGGTAACCAGTAGCCTATATAATATATAAATCACTTACCGAAGCAGAGACCAAATACGCTCAGATGGAAAATGAAGCATTGGTAATCACGAAGGGTATGTGAGAGGTTCGACTTTTACCTAGTAGGGCGGAGCTTCGAAATAGAAACGGACCACAGACCACTAGTAAGCCTATTGCGAGATCAAGACCTGGCCAACATGCCACTAAGAATACAGCCTTTTAAATTCAGGTTGATGAGGTAGTGCTACAACATATTCCACACACCGGGGGAAAAGATGTTCTTGGCAGACTGTTTGTCAAGGTCAGCGAAAGGGCCTTCCAAAAGAGAGATAGAGCAAGCCAGAGAAGTGGAAGAGTATGTGAATAGAATAGTAGTGGCGCGAGCAAAAGGAAACGAGAGGGACAGCCTACTAGAAGAGGAAGTCAGCTATGGCAGAGAAGATGAAGGGTATAGGGAAGCAGTTAAACCAGTGGCGCTAAACTGGCCAAAGAAGAGGAGAAGCTATAAGGGCAAATTACGAGAGTACTTTGAAAATACAAATCTCCTATGGCGGGAGATATGCTGATGAATGGACAAATAGTTAAACCATCAAACCTGAGAGGAAAGGTATTATCGAAATCGCATGTAGGACTAGTAAGAAATCGAGAAATGTTGGAGAAGAGCTAAGGAGAGTATGTGGCTGCCAAGGATGAAAAATGACTTAACCTTGAAAATACAGACATGTGAGCAATGCATCAAAGATGCGCTGGTGAAACATCAACCATTGTGCAACATGCCGTTACCAACAAAGGCCTGGGCTTACGTAGGCAGTTACTTGTTTGACTATGAAAACACACAATATCTTCTACTCATTGATTACTACTCAAGGTGGACAGAAGTAATGCAGCTACGAGACATGACGACAGAGAGTGTGATAAGGAAGATGAAAATGTCTTTGCTAGGCAAGGGATACCCGAAGAAATGAGAACAGATAAATGACCGTGTTACGCTTCAAGAGAATTCGAGAGATTCAGCAATGATCTTGAGACATGTAACAAGTAGCCCTTTATACCCGGAGAGCAATGGTATGGCTGAGAGCCGTGAGAACAGTAAAGATGATGTGGGGAAAAAGAAAATGGCAAGAAAGGGGCACTAATGGCCTACAGACCCAGCCCTTTAGAGATGGAGTTAACCCAGCAAAATTGTTGTATGGAAGAGAAATAAGAATCAACGTATACATGAGGAACATAGAACTGGACCTAGCAGGATTCTGAGAGGACAACAGATAGAACGAGGGCCAAAAATTCAATACCTAGAGGAGGCATCGAGCAAAGAACGAGAAAGACTAAAAAGAGGAAATCGGTAAGTGAGTTCAAAGACGTACAAGGCAGGGAAGGAGTGATTGCAGAGAGAGAGGACAGGAACCATCATCCTACTGGGTGACAGTAGGAAATAGAAAGACACGAAGAAACCGAAAACATCTAAGGAAGTTGGTAAGCGGTCGGAGAGCCGATAGCCCTAAAGGAAAGACTAGCCACACTCAAGAGGAGAAAGATAGGAGACGAGAGGAATGGTACGAGGGAGAAAGTGATGAAGATAGTGAGATGATAGATTCCGAAGGATACGAGGAAGAAAGAGACGAAGATGGTGAGATGATAGATTCAGAGGGATATGAAGAGGAAAGTGAGCGGGATATGGAAGACTTAATAAAGAGCCAGAACAACCGAGGATAAAAGATAGAGCAGTCGGAGAGGGCGGTTCCACCAAAAGTTTCACCAGAAGGAATGAGGACCAAAAGAGTAAGGCTTGTGAAATATGGGCATAAAAGTAAAGACTATCAATATTACTAGAATGGCAAATGCATAAACCATGAATAGAAAATATTGACACTGGAGATAAATAGAAAAACGGAGAGAAAGAAGGATGTAGAGATCAGCGCGAGCCAGTGAGAATCCGCGATAGAAGAAATTAGCCAATAGAGAGAGTAAAATTAGATAGGAAAATGAGGGGCAGAACGAGCGCGGATATATTCATTCTGATGAGAGACTTACCAAGGAAAACTTGAGATTAACGTACAGTGAATAGCAGAGGCGTAATATGCTATCTCGCAGCCTCGCATGGCGAGAGTCAAATCAGGCGAGAGTTGGGTGGGAAAGTGTAAAATGCGAGAGTTGTGCCCAAGTTGAAATTAATGAAAACACATTCAAGAAACTTTTCCTGTGTAA
>JAOQGN010198783.1:0-10858 GCA_027564295.1 Himantozoum antarcticum | reverse complement strand
AAGCATGTACACTCAGACTAGAAAAGGAATATTATGAAATGAGTTACTGGAAGCATATTTATAGCTTGATTATCAAATTTTCTTATACAATTCCAATCTAGTATTTCGGTAGACGTACCGCTGGCCATCGTGACAGTGATGGCATAAATTGTAATACACTACTAAATAATACCGATATTACAACGTAAGTTACGAGGATTAAAAGCTACGGAAATGTAACTATTTGGAAGGTATTACTATATTCAATTGTATATTTTAGTGGATTTCGAACAAGTATACAAAAGCATGAGAAGAGCTAACTGTTGACCTCATTGGTTCTTTATGGCCTCTATTCTATGACCTCTATCTCCTCATACAGACATATTTTTTGTTCAATATCTCAATTACTTTCCAAAATCACTGGATTCTGCACCATTGCGCATCAATAATTTGTTGAAACAGTATGAGAAATACACTTTAACATAATATAGATTACATTCAAAATTACATAATTAAGACTATAAAGGCTGGCGCACGTAAGGTTGTAGGCTGTGTGCGATGGAGTTGTCATACAACACTCAACTACGGTGTAAGAACCAAAGGACTGAGACTGTTACAAACAGTTGTAAACATCTGCGACGTAGTCGTATAAAATATTGGCAGTGTCAAACTTCTACGATACGATCTATGACGCTACAACAGTTGATGTTACGTTACATTAGTTACGAAGTTGCACTTCGTATGTGTACGATGTCGGCTGTAATATCTTGAGTATTTCTCCAAAATTAATTATTTTGTCATTTATTATCAATGGTCACGTGTCACACCAACATGCGGCTTTCACTTCTCTCACTAGTGATTGAATTTGCAAGACGTACATGTACAATGGAAATTAATGTTTACCTTTGGCCACATTGCAATTTTACTCCACATTCTATGCACAAATGACTATAGGATATGGAAATATCCACAAGAAACAGCTACCACAAAGTGAGGAAAGTGAGGAAGTTCCTCACTTTCCAGCAAAGTGAGGAAAGCTACCATAAAGTGAGGAAATAAGTTTTACTTGTCGCAATATTATGTTCAAGGTAAAAATGTGAGGTCACACGAAAATATAACAGGAAACGTCAAACGGGTTGATGCGATTCCAAGCATTACATTAATTATTAAATTTATTATTTATAAAAGATCACTGCGTCGCAAGATTCTATCGATACTACTAGATATTGGCGGGTGAAGAAAATCATCTTGTCTATCATGAAAGCAGCAACATCGATGGTTATTAAAAACATTTCCCGATCAGTATAAAAATAGCGAATCTATTTTTGACAGGTCTCAGTAGAAAATAATCAGAACCAGCTAGAGCGCATTGGTGCGGTGTTAAATTTAATAGCAGTATCGACTCGGGACTGACTCCAATCAGTCCCAGAAAACTTAGGAAAACCGGTATTGCAAGCCTTACAATAATTGCTTTCTTTCCATTGTTTTATTTTGCCTTCGCATCGTCGATGCCGCAGGTCGAAGGCGCCCTAAATATTTAATCCAAATTAAATATGCTTAAAAATATTACAATGTTTCTGCATTGCTACTATTTACATTAGCAATGGCAATAAGCAAACAAAATAATTTCTGAAGATCTTTTGATTGCTAGGAAGTACTGAAATTAAAAAAGACCCCTGATAAAATTTAAAATCATTGTGGAAAATAATTATTAATTAATAGAGGAAAATTTCCAAGAGATGATCGCGGATATGGTACACATACAAAGTGTAGGCGATGACCTGTTGTGACCTGTTGTAGCATCGTAGATCGTGTCGTAGAAGTTTGACACTGTCAGACTTCTACGACCACTATGCCGATGTTTACAACCGTTTGCAACAGTCTGACGCATTTGGTTCACATACCGTGAGTGTTGTAGGACAACTCCATCGCACACAGCTTGCGACCTTCATGTACACCAGCCTTCAGTTACTACCACTCAAACAAAATGTGTGCATAATTAATAATTCCTACCCCCCGGGTGTGGGTAGTGATTAGTCCGCCAATTGATTATGTCACTTGCTAAACACACCAACTCCAGAACCATACCAATATTTTTCTACTTTATCGTACTTCATTTCAGCACTATTAGCCTTTTCCTGTCATACTGTCATGCTGTACCTATCAAAAATACAGAGATAATTCATAATAATAGAGTAAGTCGCACAAGCTTATTCCCATGGGATTGTTATGAGATGCTTTGTTAGCAATCCGTTACGTTAGAGCACCAATGTTGATGCACAGCATGGAGAACTTGGCTAAACATTACCATTTCACCATGTAGAAAGCTAATTATAAGTATGATACTAGTGACACAATCATAATCACTACCACTAACATTTAATATCTGACAACATTTATTATAATATAGTATTTGTTTTTCATTGCATTTGTAAGTCGATAGAAAATAATAGCACTCATAGAGTGGGACTTGAACCCGGGCATTTTGTGGCATAGCGTCTAGCACAGTGGCAGGCGAATGCATCCAATGCACCAGTTGTATGCCACTGTGCTAGACGCTGTGCCACAAAGGACCTGAGTTTGAAGATCGACTCTGTGTGAGTGGTATTATTTTCTATTAACTTTAGCAAATTATAAATATTCATTAAATATATTTCCCAAGAAGTATGCTATAATTAATACGTGTTGGCTATTATCAGATGGTGTTCTGCGTCTACACAGCTGTCGGAGTTTGTGTGATCCGCATTGGCATGGATTCCGGTTTCCTTGTGTACAGTGTTGAATGTTGGATGTTGAAATGCACCGGTGAAGCTTCCTTTTTTGAGTTTGCCGAGAGGGTGTAATGGATGCATTTGCCTGCCACTGTGCTAGGCGCAGCAAAGGGCCAGGGTTCAAGTCCCATTCCGCGAGAGTTATTATTTTCGCTAATATTTACCAGCGACAAGTTATTATACATAAGCTATTCTGACAACAAGTTTACTATGACTTTCAAGCTAACAATGTGGAATCAGTCAAAATCATAATTTCGTACATCGCGTAATTTATTGTAGATACTCCAGAAGTTTGCAATTGAGCAAGGCTTCACATTCCACAAGGGCACAAAAGCCAGAAGGACACTATACAAGCATAGGAACCTGAGACTAGCCGTCTATCGCACCACCAGCATCAAAAAGATTGGTGAGTAATGGAAAAGCTTCTAGGCATCCATAATATCAACCGGTTGGCTGCAAAGTCATCCTAGAGTTATCCCTTTCTTGCATTTATTGCCAGATTTTGGAAATTTGTACGAATACAGACATTTTCTACAGGCATGGTAAATATATCATTGGATGGGATGAAAAGATAATCGGATGGGTTTTTTTATGTTGAAGTAATTTGAACAGTTTAAACTCATCTTAAATTATGGCAAAGCTACACTGCGAAATAGAAAGAAAGCAGACACAAAATGTACTAAAAATTCCAGGAGCTAATGCTTCAGAGTCTAACACATGCTTTGCAATGCATCTGATATTCTGATTTATTGAATTTTCAGAATGCATCAATATTATATGCCTACATATGTACTATATTACTCCCCAAATCAACGCAATGACATTGTGTGACACAAAACAAAAAGATAGTGCAGGTCATGGTCATCAAGCAAAACAGCTCGTAAAATCATGAGGCAAAAGCATAAATTTTCTCTTCAAACTGCAATTCAATGTAGATCAACATGACTATTTCGATTCAGCTTAAAGTGGCTATGGGGAGTTGTGTGCTTCTGGCTCTGCGCAAGCGCTTTGCGAAAATGGCGTACGCTAGTTATTGTCTTCAACTATAATATAATTGATAATATTAAAATCTTTAACAATGTATTTGATATTAATATTATTGTCATTCATGTTACTTGGTAGGATCAAATGTGTTTCTTATATACTAAAGTGTTTGTTTGTGTTTGTTTGTTATTTATACCGATTCTATAAAAATTAATTTTTCATTTTAATAATTTTTATTTACAACAATAAGTTTATAATTATATTGTAAGATCCCTGCATGATCAATGAATACATTTTTTTCTGACTGTCCGCTATCTTGTTTGGAGAAACAAGACATCAAATCACATTCCATAATAAGTAATGTCAAATAATTTAGGAAACATTTGTCGACAGTATTTATTATGCTACTAAAGTTTAGTTTTACATAAAAATTGTTGACATTTCTTATTGACTTTTATTTTCTTTCATATTTAGGGAATCCTAATAATGTATTTTAGAGATATGCTACAAATTTCAAAACATCATAAAAATATGGACTTTAAAAATACAAACTCAGTGATTCTTGTCTTTTCCACAATATAGCTATATACAATGTATTGCGCCAGTGTTGTGATAATTTCTTCGCAGGCGGATGAGTTGGGTCTGTGTGCGACAAGTATGCCATGGTCAGCACAACTCCACATTTTAAAACATTATTCTTCATCATGTTTTTGCTACAAAATAAATGAAAACTGCAGTTTGCTGATGGCATTGCCACTATAAGTTACCAAAGCGTCAATGGTGCATCTGATATCTGAGACCTAAAGGCGGTCTCATCTACACCCAACATAGCCGCTATTAGATCAGATCACCAACTACATTACAGATTGTCAATTCAATTCAGAGTTAGTGGTTACCATTCATAACCAACCACAGTTACCAGCACAAAATTATTAAATCTGCAATATTGTTAAATTTATGAAATCTCAATTTTTGTATCATGCATTATTAAGATAGTTGATTTGGTCAATGTGCTGCCCATTGTAGTAGAAAGACGAGATGAGATGCTACGGAACGGGGAAATACAAACTGGACGTCCCATATGCCCAACGTTGCAGACTATGCATAAAGAAGGAAAGGAGGTAACCCAAGAGATCTTTGGGCGGATAGTTGACCTAAATGACATTAGAAAGAAACATCTAAGGTTGATGGAAAAAAGAGGTGTGCTTAGAAACACCGATCACATGAGGATGAGTCGCGAGGAGTGTTCAGTGTTTTTGGACAAATATGGAGGTAAGCACTCTTATTGTCAGTTATGGATTGTGGTCTAGCGCATGCACAGTAACAAAAGATTAGGCAAAGTCTAAAGCATCCTGTGCTAATTTTTACATAAATTTTAACCTCATATTAATGTAAGAATTTATTGTACTACAATCCCTTTGGGTGAGTTGAGCTATTCTTGTAACAATGTTGAAGCCAGTAGCCAGTGATATCGCAAAACACTGTGCGAATAGCCACGAATCTCTGATCTCAGTTATAATAATTTAATGAATTAAATATAAGGAGAAAATCAAAATTTATGTATCCCATGTTGTGTGACGTATTAATAATTTTAGGCTATTCACCATAACACTATATTTTTTAATCAATTTCAAAATTGGCTGTTCAGTAGCTTATCTGACGATCGGTGCAATCCATCCATTCACAATCTCACAGATTGGTTAGCTGCTAAGTCCAATGATTTTCAATTAATATTATATATATATATATATATATTGTTGTTGTAGCTGTGTATGATGCTAACAGCACAATATTTCAGTTACGGGACCATGTGCTAAAGATCCAAACAACCCGATCGTTTGTTTGTTGGGGAGACCACAGTGACCTTTGCTCCCACAGCTATTACATTATAGCAGTTTGGTTCGTTTATGACCCTGCTGTTTATTTGACGGATGAAGAAGCTCATAAGTAAGTATACATTAAAATTACAATAAACACATAGATATTTACCCTACTCAAAGAAGTTATTAGCAGACTTAATTTTGGCAAATCCACAGCACCAAACCGAGTAAGCGGACTTTATTTTTAGCAAATTTTGAACTAGCCAATATTTAAAATTACATGAACTGTTGTTTTCTATATAAAACCATAAAATTAACTACTCAAATTGGAAATTCTTTGAAGGAATTAAATGTTAGCGGAATTAAATTTTGGTGAATTTTCTACAATTTGCGAAATTAGCCAAAATTAATTGCAACCAATAATTTCTTCCAATAAGGTATGTTAATACCAGAAGAGATGCAAAGCAAAATATGGTTGGAAGCCGAGCTGCACAACACCAATCATCGGCTGGTCAGCCTCACCTCGGCTGACTAGTGACTAGATATTTGCTGTCTTGGATGATCACTAGTCTGCTTGTCATTCAGTCTCGGCCTCTATATTGTTATTAATTTTTTCAAATGCATCACAAGGAATCACAAGGTGCATCACAATGCATCACAAGGAAAGCAATGGTTGCATATGGTTGACTAAGTAGACCAAATTACAATTCGTATGAATTTTACATTGCTAAGATTGCAATTCAGTTACTAGACTTTGGACTGACCTGACATGCAGCTAAACATTTTGTGAGTCGTATAGAACTACTTTTTGAGTTGTAGAAACTGGATTCTGAGAAGCAATTTAGAAATTAATGGTTTGTTATATGAATGACTGTCATGCAACGGTCCATGTACATTTATAGTTATAGTTGGTGAAATAATATGATACCTGCTTTCAGAGAGCCTGGTAGATTAGATGCACATAGTGCTTCATCCTACAACACTAAAATCCACGGGTAATCTGCAAATACAGTTAACATGTAATGGAAACTGGTTGTGCAAAGATTACTTGGTATAACAACGGATAATAGAATAAACTCGAAAGAAATCAATTATTAGCAATTATTATTAAAGCTCAACAAGTACACAATGCAGTAGGCTGTTTGCTCACTATCAATTATTCAACGAAATAATGTTGAATGTTTGCTAAATATTTCTGATTTTATTTTTACAGTGTGAACGTACAAAGTATTGTGGAAAAACCATTTCTGCACATGATAGCGAGGTCACGGTCAACTATAATGGAACAGCTAAAGTATATTGACCAGCGGATCCAAGAGATATCCAGTACCAGTATCCCAGTAAATTGTGGAGACCGCCAATATACGGACATATTGAGGTTTTACTCAGGTAAATATTTATAGTTATTACTGCAACGACACGGCCCTACTAACACGAGTACCTATTATAGTTACTCGTGTTAGTAGGGCCATCTCCTATATATTTCAGGGAAGAATATAGGGGATGGCTATTGTCAGTAAAACACTGGTCATAAGTTTACAGAAAAACATACACTGCCTATCTTTGATGTTGACGTTAATCACTGAGCCAATGATCATACTGGCTGTCGACTGAATGTGTAGCAACCTTTTCTCCAACTCAGAAGTAAGATCAACGTACAATGCTGAGGAATAGTCAATCACCGAGATTAGGAGGTGATGGAATAGAGTGACCAGTTGATGGTTTGTTAGTCCAGCTTTTTTAAGTTGGCTTAACACATAAAGCCTGGGGTTGCACTTTAATTCACATGTTCGTCCCATTTTAGATCACATTGTAGTATTATACCCAATAATTTCATCTGTTTTACCGGTTCTAGCTTTTTTCCCTCACACTTATGTACAGTCTGATGTTTATCCCTGGAAAAATTCACAATCATTAGTTGATTGTGAATTCTTGTTGGGCATCGGCTCACTTTCAAGTCAGAAAGTGATCCGATGCCGAACAAGAAATACCATCTAGTTCAATTTTTAGATTGTCATTACTGTAGTTGGCTTTACTAATGTTAATCGTTAGCATATTTGACAAGTATACCGCCAGGTGGTGCCCGCAGATCGTTTGTCAGAGTGTTGAAAAGTATCGGAGATAGAACACAGCCTTGGGGTACAGATGCATGAATCGATATTGGCTCCGATGTATCTACATTAACTGTAGTTGTGATAGATAAAGAATTGAGAAAGAAGAGAAAAGAAATGTCGAGAAATTATGCTATTATTGATACAAGACAATCACTGCACTTGAGGGCTTTGAGATCGTTCATTAATGTTGTGTGGTGAACTTTATCAAAGGCTTTACTTATATCAATAGCCACAAACTTGAAGATGTATTTTTTAGATTAAAATATTGCATGTTTAAGGATGGTGGCCAGAACATGTGTGGTGCCACGTCCTGATTTATATGCAAAGTTGTAGGGATCTAGCTTACCGCTGATCTCTTTGAGTAGAAGTCCTTTAATCAAATGTTCAAGCACTTTCCTAGCAGCGAGGTTAATAATAATGGCCTGTAGTCTGTAATATTGTCTGATTTACTTTTCTTTTCGATTGGTTTCATATTGGCAGTTTTCCATTGATATGGAAAGTGGCCACCCTTTAGGCATTGGTTGAAAATAATATTGTCAGTGAAACAGAAAGACAATCAGCATGCCTCCTAACAAACCAACCCTCCATTCAGTCATCACCAGCAGTCTTACTCAGTTTGATGTCGCTCAGTAACTTCATGTAACTAGTCCATGTAACTTTGTGCCAGCCTATATCTTACAGTATGTTTTTAATGTATGGAACTTACTACCAAAGTTTTCGTTTATTATTCAACATAGGAGACCTACCTAGTAGGGAGTTCGAAGCTGGCGCACCAGGTCCAAGCAGCATCTATCCATGCCTATGTGGCGCATCGGCTACAAGCTTCAGCAATCCAGCAATCGCATTACAAGCACCGCCATTTATGGATGTGTCCGACAGAGTGGCACACTTTGGTAGAGGGAAAACACATAACTACAATTATGATGTCTACTCAATGAAGGTAATTAATCTTGAAAAATATAATAACATGGTAAATCCATCTAGTAAATAACATTTACTAGATGACATTGGCAGTACATCAAAATGGAGTAAGTTGTCTCCTTCTTTTTAAAGATGGCCAATAATACATACATTTAGGAAAGGAAATGTGACAAAATGCAAAGCAAACACTAGATGCAGCATGTTCCACTATCACTTCGTTTACTACATGCGATTGATTGTACATAATTCGTGTGATGCAAAATGTAATCAGAATAGTTGTAATCTCAAAACGTCATGTTCTTGGAAGATGTTCATGGTAATGCATCATTATGAGGTATACATACCAATGATGGAACAGGCGTTCATAATACCAAATAAAACATGACTGAAAAACAAGGAGATGGAAATTGAATGAATACTTAATGCGATCTATGACCAACTTTAGTTTACCAGGTGCAATTAATATGATAACATCCTTTTCCAGAAAGCTGAAATTGAAGACGAACTGATATTGAGAGGAGTAAAGTTAGACTATAGAGAAACAGTGCAAGATCTGAGGACACTTTTAGTTAAAGAACTCAAAGGTATGTTTCCTGTGTTATGATAAGTAATATTTTAGGAGTCTTGAATATGGTAAGCGGCAAATTAAAATGGCGGTATGAGCAACAAGGGAGTAGGCCTGTTAGCAGCAAAATACATGATGCAAGATATATATTTGAATACAAATATATTACCCTAAGACAGTCTTTTGGCAATAAGCATACCATTACCATATAGCCACCATATAGACTGATTCTGACTCATCAATAAATGGAATTTTTTCGAAAATTTAAATTAGTTTTCTATTCTCTCCATTTTTACATGTATTAGAGACTAATGAGTTCTCGAAATGGGTCTTTTTAAATAGCAGTGGCAGTTGCCAATTTATGAATAGTCAATCTGTTTTTTAGTTTTTCAAACATATGATGTAACTTTATATTAATAAATTATATATCAAATAAAAGCCAATAATTTACTCTATCTGCTAGTCTAATTTAATTTTCCAGCAACTTCATTTAGTGGAACAGCATGTTAACATTAGCTGAAATTCGTTAGAAAATCCGCTATTGCTGAAAATGTGAAAATTATGACAATTTGTACCCCAAAACATTTTTTTTTTTAAATTTGCTAATTCTAATGATATCTTATAATATTCAACAGCCTTAAAATGCAAAAGCAAATATTTTTCAAAGCCACAGCTGACCTGTACCTTCAGAGAACAGACAGAGCACCGGCAGCCATTGGGAAAATATGAAAATGAGTAAGATTTCTGTTTTTTTAAAAAGCCTGTTGCGATCCCTGGGGCTCATCTAAAAGTTCTATTAAGTGACAGAAATGGAAAATTCAGAATATTTTACCCAAGAAAATCACATTTTAATGTAAAAAAACTATATATTATGTGCCTATAATGAAGGAAAACCAAACCGGATAACATCAGCAATGTGGATGTCCCACTAGATTTTGAGTATTTCCAAAGTACCCACTGTTCCTAAATTCAAAAATGAGGCTTTGTGCTATTATAGCCAGACGATTGATATCACCAATGTTTGAAAGACCACATTCTAATCTAAGTATTCAAGTATAAATGGTTCTCAAATCAATCCATTTAATGTGTTATAGGGGGTGGATTGTACGTCCCTACCAATGGGACAAAAATGTCATAGGATGTCATTGGTCAGCTATAGTTTTCATTTATGCAGTGACATTTTTTACATTTGATGATTTGAACAGGTATGCATTATATTTCTAACAAATTAACATGTGAAATAAATAACTTACTCTAACCCAGGGCTGGTCAAATAGTGGCCCGCAGGCCACATGTGGCCCAATACTAAATTTTGAGTGGCCCACTTGATATTGTGTCCAAATTAATTTTTTTTATTGAATTTCGGGTTGTGTGGCGCAATTTGTAGAAACATAATTATGCTGCCTAACTTAAAACTAACATAATATATGTTCATGATTATTAGATGTAGGCCTCATATCTGAGTAGCTCTAAGGTTATATGTATTTTTTTACAAGAGTAATGACTAATAATAAATATCATTATGCAATTATGGTTCATAATGCACAATGCAATAATCAGAGAAAGAATATCTTGGAAATAGGAATACCCTGCTACCCGAAAGGGAAATCCCCAAGGTTACAGGTATAAATGGAAATGGCCAATGAACCATACCTTCAGTATCTTATCTGGCACAAAGGACATCAGCAGAATTACAAAAATCAA